>JAPJBO010000704.1:0-122565 GCA_030068145.1 Diplonema papillatum
TGGAAGGGGGGGGGTTTGCAAGAACGTGCTTAGAATGGGTATGTGCTCAACACCGCACTGGTCCGTCTGCGCCGTGTTTCGGTCCTTTAAGCCACGGACACATAAGGCGGACCATCATCAGCGCGGAACCTGAGTGTCTGCAGACAGGACTGCGGTGTGAGTCTGGTTTGTCAGGCGGCTGTTCGTAGCTCGTCACAGCCAGGACCACCCGTGCTACTAGAGCACAGGCGAATCCGTCACGGGGAGAAGGCCCCTACAACCGTGTCTGAGCAATCAGTTAAAAAACTCAGGGCACTCGCCCTGATGGTGCGACTCGCTAGGCAGCACTGACTTGTCTTCTTTTTACGGTGGCAATCTGCGAAGTAAACTCCGCAGAGCACAGTGGACATGGGGTTGCCGTGTGCAGCACCAATGGTTGAAGTACCAAAAGGAAAAGAGTGCGAGGAAGTAATCCTGCGTGCTGAGGGCAGCAGTCGCGTTACGCGAAGTACCCTACTGGAATGGGGGGATTGCAAGAACGTGCTTGGAATGGGTATGTGCTCAACACCGCACTGGTCCCGTCTGCGCCGTGTTTCGGTCCTTTATGAGCCACGGACACATAAGGCGGACCGTCATCAGCGCGCGGAACCTGAGTGTCTGCAGACAGGACTGCGGTGTGAGTCTGGTTCTCCAAGGCAACTGCACTGTGGAAGGGGTCTGGTTTATCCGGCCATCCGCCAAAGTGGCTGATTCTTAACAAGAGCGCTGCCCCTCGCCCCCCCCCCCCCCCCGCCTTTTTTATCCGCGGGGCGCGGAGTATGGCGGCACGGCATACCATAAAATACTCGACGTAGCTGCTTCGACTCCGAATGAAAGGGAGGAAATATAGAGGTAAGGGGCAAATACAATACAAACACAATCTGATTTGTTCTTCGCTTACACCACCGTGTGTTGTTTTCTCACTCAGGACTTTTGACCTGTTGTGTTTGTGTGATGTGTCGTGTAGGGGTAGACCCGCATGACCTCACATCCGTTCAACACGTGGTTCGGTAGTTACAGCACTTTGGATCCCTTCTGTTCTTTGTCGGGCAGCATCGTCGAGCATTTCCTTTCAAGCTGGCTCGCTTATGTAAAAAAAGAAGGTCCGAGAGCCCCCCCCCCTCCCCATGCCGGACATCGTCCGCCAAAGTCTAACTGACACGTTCCCATAGCAATAAGACAGGAAACGAAAAGAGATTGAAAGATTTGGTCGATCCCAAAACGCAAGTATATATGACTGCTGTATGAGTTGCGTTGGTCGCAACACACGCACGATTTCATTTCGGGGGTTTCCTCACATATTCAAATGGGTACGTAGCAAGAAGGCTGTGTCGAAGTATACGACTTCTGTAGTTCGTTTACCAGCTGGATAACACTGTCCAGATCAGGTAGTCGAATACGATTAAGCTGTCAGTGATCACGGCATTGGGCAAGTCTCTCGTGTGTGCTGTTGTGCACTTCAACTCTCTCTTCAAGGGAGAACTTGTAATGTCCACTTGTGGATGGACGACCTACCCGGTGCTTCGGGAACCGATGCAGCCGCTGCGTTTGCGCGGCAGGTGAAAGAATGGCAAAGGATGAAGGGGAACAGGGAAGAAGTGCGCGAAAGGATGGCAGAGAGGTGGAGACCGGGTCATGTACTGTACAGCCCGCACTGCCGCGCGAGCAATGCTCGGGTAATCTGTCGTCCTTTTGATCTGGGGGAAATACTCGAGGGACTGCCTTGTGCTCATTTCGAAGGAGGCTAGAGGGGGAGAAAACAATACAACTACAAAGTGGGTCTTTTTTGTTGAACGCTTACGCCCGCCACAGAACCCAGATTTACCTGTGTTTCGTGGGGCTACAGCACATTTACCTCCTTTGATCTATCGCAACTGGCAGTCTCCTCAAGCATTTCCTACAAAGCAGGTGCTTATGCATACTCCACGCCTGGTAGTGTCATTCCGGCAATTCCCTTATGTTTCAGCCTTGCGAATGTACTCCATAATCGTTGATTTCTCGTGCGGGGAGTGCCGTGGGAGCCAAAATGCTCCCCTCTATCCTGAGACGGCATCGTTTCCAGCAGTGGACTACGACGGTATCTGATCATCTTGGATCCCTACGCTCTCGTTCTTGATTAATGAATACATTCTTGTCGAATGGGTTGTGTGCTCAACACCGCACCGTGCCATGCCTGCGCCATGTTGCGGTCCTTTAAAGACGGACCATCATCAGCGCGGGACCTGAGTGTCTGCGGGCACGGCACCGGTGTAGGGCTGGCATGTTCCGGCGGCTGTTCGTAGCTCGTCGAGAGGAATTGGCACAGCGGATTGTTCAACTTGCTTGATAACAAATCAGCAGCAGGCCGCAGTTAGTGATAAAGGAAAAACCAATTTCCCATCCTACCTTGCCCCGGTGATCGTCTTGGTGGGCGTTGATACGCCCAAACCGTTCGCAAGATTGTTAGTTGTTAGGTTGAATTGGCTTCACACTTTCCCTTTGATGTCATGCGTGTTGTGCCTCAGCAGTTTGGTGAAATCTGACCAACCAAGCAAAGGACAAGGAGAGTTCGTGACAACTCCTGTGTAGGTGTGTATACTAGCTACCAGTATCCTCTGCAAGGACCTGCTTTGTAGAAAAATACTTGAGGAGGCTGCCCGTTGCGAAATCTCAAAGCACAGTGCGGTACTCATCGGCGTGCCGATGACTCCCCACTTATCGCAACAACATTCCAATCTCAAAGGAGGAAAATGTGCTGGAGCCCACAGGTAAACCTGGCGGGTGTACCCGTTCAACCAAAAAAAGACAGGCGCTTCGTTTTGTTTGTTTTTATGCGTGCCGGTTGATCGTTTTTTTCCGCATTTACCCGGTGTGTATTCAGGTAAGGAATTCTGATCAACCACCAAAACACGCTGCATACGTCTTTTTAGCCTGCACAAACTACTACTAAAAATACCCACTTTTTGTTGCTGGAGTGTTTATCACCCCTTCCGTTGAACTGAGCACAAGACAGTCCCTCAGGTATTTTTTTTTGTGCTTTTTGCTGCATCGTTGTCGCCAACATTTCTTTTTGGTTTGGGGTGTCATTTAGATGTAAATCTAAAGCCGCCCGTCAAATCCAGTGTTGTCCCGCTCTGACAGAGCTCCCAGCTCTTGCCGGGCGGTGTGTGATCTGCGCCCTTTCACAGAGCCGGATAAGAACCCAGCTCCGGTAAGAATTCTGGCAAGAACCCGCCGCAAACCCGGCAGAACTTGAAACCGAACACACCTGCTAGGCTTTGAGCAGACCGCGACACCTGTAGAATGCAAAGGGGAAGTTCCATCAAGCGCGAAAGTCTGCCATACTTCGTCACCCCCCCTCCTTGGGAAACAAGAAAACAGCAAAGCCAAACAAGAGAGGAAGATTGGAAGAGTGTAAATGCAAAAAAAGAAAAAGAAAAATTACTCGACGTAGCTGCTTTGACTCCGAATGGAAGGGGGGTAGCGAAGAGGTATAGAGGGGCAAGTACAACACAAACACAGTTTGATAATCTGATTGCCTTACACCACCGTGTGTTGTTTCTCACTCAGGACTTTGACCTGTTTGTGTGTCTTGTCGAGTGGGGGTAGACCCGCATGACCTCACGTCCGTTCACGGTAGCTACAGCACGTGGGATCCCTTCAATTCTTTGTCTGGCAGCTTTGTCGGGCATTTCCTTCCAAGCTGGCGCTTATGTAGAAGAAAGGGACGGGATTGGCACATACGATGCGCAAGCCTGCAGAGGTGGGGGAATCTTTGTTTAACATGCAGGGTCAAAGGTTTGTGTCTTTTTTTGACCTCACTTGCGGGGAAAAAAACACCCACATTTTGGCGCAGTAGGCTCCTGTCCATGATAAACCCATTTTTTTGGTGGAAAAAGGTTTGTTTTTTCATGGGGTGCAATTTTTTCGGGTTTTTTTGGCTGGGGCTCCGGTTACGAAGCACATTTTGCCGGGGGCCAGTCATTTTTCTTGGGTCTGAACCCCTGTTTACCAAAAAGACACAAGGTTTTGACCCTGCATGTTAACCCTTTACGGATGGGGGACAGATATTTATTTTACAGAGTGCAAGTTCGCTTAGGTTAGGATTTATGTCGAAGAAATCAGAACCCGAGCTGGAGTTCGGACGCTGGGCCTCCAGAGCAAAAGGCACGTCAAAAAAGGATCAATGTTTACTGCTCTGAATATATGTGTTACGAAACCTTTCCAAGGACCACCGGTTCCCCGTAAAACTCTCGAGTCTGACCCATAGACTCCCCAGAAGGCTTTCTGCGCCCTGCACAACCACCCCTTTCCGTCCGTAAAGGAGTCAATGCAGAGGCAGAACACTGCCTCTTCATCCATGCTTGATGCTGGCATCAAGTTTTATTCGAAGAAAATGAGATCGCAAGAAACGAAGGGAGTGCAAGACTCCGTGGGTAAGAAATGAACCCATGAGCAGTGTGGGGCTGGCGCCGGGGCTGGAAATGGATATGCTGGAAACCGAGTAGAAAGTGTCCCCTGTTGTTCCAGTGGATCCACTGGCAACGTAGCGGCAGAGAGCAACGGTTCTGCATACCAGCAGAGTGACTGCACGATAGCATGAGTAATACAAAGCGTGCAGCTGTTCTACGAGTCAGCATGCACCACGAGAGTGGACACACGTCGGCGCAAGCATTGTGCAGCAGATCCGCAGTGCAGTGGTGGCACCGTAAAACTTGCAAGCAGTAGTGTCTACGAACCGGCAGCATGACGTCACGCAAGCAGTACGGTTGCGTTCTGCACAGGTGTTAGGCTCAGGAGCACGGGTATCAGAGGTGGGCGCTTCGTTGCCAAGTGACTCTCGCTCGCTGCTCTCTCCTCTCTCTCTCTCTCTCTCTCTCTCCTCTCTCTCTATGGCAGCATGACATGGTACGGGTCACCAGCAGTACTGCACACCAGCAGCATGACATGAAAGCCGGAGTGTTGCGTGTCATCAGTAGTACTACCCACCGGCAGCATGATGCAAGCAGCGGTTGTGCCACCAGCAGTACTGCACACAGACAGGCACGCAGTACTTGCGTGCCACCGGCAGTATTGCACACCAGCAACACATGAAGCCGGTGTGTTGCCTGCCATCATTTACCAATGCACACCGGCAGCATGATGCAGGCAGTGCAGTTCTGGCAGTACTGCACATGTGACATGAAAGCCGGAGTGTTGCCTGCCATCATTACAAATGCACGCCGACAGCATGATACAAAAAGCAGTGCGGTTGCGCTCCCAGCAGTACTGCACACACTGGCCACACGCCAATGTAAGCAGTGCTACGGTGCGCCGCGCGGTTAGTTGAACACGCTGCCCTTCCTGCAGAGTTGCATGCCATCATTACTAATGCACACCGGCAGCATGATGCAGGCAGTGCGGCTCTGGCAGTACTGCACACCGACACCACCGACACCGCCGGCAGCACTGCACACACCGGCTACACGCCGATGCGAGCAGCACTACGGTGCGCCGCGCGGTCAGTTCGTGGTGAAAACGCCGCCCTTCCTGTAGAAGCCGTTTTTGATGATCGGCTTCCGCCCGAAGTTGCTGACCGCCGACTGGCGAACCGGCGGAAGCTCCTGGCACTGCCATCCGATGGTCTGCGTGGAAGGTTTGATTGTGCTTCCGGCGACAGCCGCCCGAGCCAGTTAGCCTGTAACGGCGTTCTTTCCGATTGGTGTGCAGAGTATGTGGATGGTCCTGTCTAAGATGGATTGTGTCTGCGCTCTCTCTCCCTTAAGGTTGCCGCCCGAGCCAGTTAGCCTGTAACGGCGTTCTTTCCGATTGGTGTTCAGAGTATGTGTGGGCCTTTGAAGCGTGGATGATGCCTCTCGCGCTGCTCCCCTTGAGGTTCCTGGCTCATGCCAAAGCGCCGCCGCCCGGGTTCAGGGGTTGCGGCATCAGGCGTGGGCCAGGGCCAGGAAGGCTGATCGGAGGGGTCACCACCCACCGTTCGCGGGCTTCGTTAATTAACTGCCCCCGGCTCTCCCCCGGCCTTCGTCATCCCGGGGGAGGGTTCCACGGCCATCCCCCCCCGCGTGGGGATTCCGATTGGTGTTCAGAGTATGTGGATGGTTCTTTTTAAGATGGATTGTGTCTGCGCTCTCTCTCCCTTAAGGTTGCCGCCCGAGGGAACCGGCTCTGAAGAACTTCGCGGCGGATCACAAAGCACCCGCTCTGCACGAGGCACGCGTCCAAGACCCGTGCACGGCTACCGTAGCACCCTCCAGGTTTGCACCTTCCTCGGATGCTACGGTCGCTCGTCGTTACCTACCTGGCTCGTTGTGCTACCTGGCTCGTTGTAACCTACCTGGCTCGTCGTAACCTACCTGGCTCGTCGTAACCTACCTGGCTCGTTGTAAGCTACCTGGCTCGTTGTAACCTACCTGGCTCGTTGTAACCTACCTGGCTCGTCGTAGCCTACCTGGCTCGTTGTAAGCTACCTGGTTCGTTGTAACCTACCTGGCTCGTTGTAAGCTACCTGGCTCGTTGTAAGCTACCTGGCTCTACCTGGCTCGTTGTAAGCTACCTGGCTCTACCTGGCTCGTTGTAAGCTACCTGGCTCGTTGTAAGCTACCTGGCTCGTTGTAAAAAGAGTGCTTACCTGGCTCGTTGTAAGAGGGTGCGACTGTTTGCGCTGCGGGCATTCCTTGTTCCGGAGTTTGAGGTATGCTGCGCGGCCGGCGCCGTCTTTGGAAACGCCGTCGAACAGGATGGTACGGACGGACTCGTCCATCTCCGAGATCCGCTGCTTCGTGTCGTTCAGACGCGCGGTCCAGCCTGTGGGGGCGTATTTAGACTGTTAAAAAAAAGGCCGGTATTTTTGATTTGAGTCCTATTTCCCATCCCTTTGGAATTTGAAGTTTTTTCCCCTGACCTGCGGGTCAGTGGCGCCAAAAAACCGGAAAGGGAGAAGGTGTGTGTTTGGGTGTTCACCTATATTGTTGGGAGAATAAGACCAAGCGAAAAAAGACTGCGTGTTTTTTCTCACCGATCTCCAGTTGACAGTTGCGGCAGGGCGTATTTAGGCAGTTTCGAGTTTGCCGGTGGTGCAGCCTGCGGGCGCGTGTTTAGTCGGGGCCTCGATGTTTAGCATTGAGTTCTTTTAAGTACATGAACCACACGGGATTAACATGCACTGTGCTGTGTTTAGCAGCGGCGGAAAGTAGAAAGGGAACCTAGAGTTTTTTGTTGATTGCACTCAGTGTGCGCACGATCAGCCGGCTTGCCGGCTGATTAAATTTTGAGCCCTTTTTTTTTACCGACAGACTCGCTCAAAATCAGTCGATTTTCGCATAGTGTAAGCTTTGGCTATGCCGCCCATGGAGCGGAATCAGCTTGACGCACAAACCGGGTAAGGTGTGGATCAAGATGCTGTCGTGATCGGCAGACCTTCCAAAAATCAGCCGGCTGATTATCAGCCGGGGACTGTTTGTGACCGACACCAAGTACATTCCTTCGTGGAGTGTAGTCTTGGGCCCCCCACGTTCTACAAGTTGAGCATTGAGTTCTTTTAAGTACATGAACCACGTGGATTAACATGCACAAGTTGAGCATTGAGTTCTTTAAGGTGCAAGTGCCATCAAGGCAGGCGAGCACTGTTCACGGGCTAGCGTTACTTTATGACGTCGTCCGTCGGGAGAGTCAACGATGATGAGGATGTGGTCAAAGTAGTCATTTCCAAGTCAAGTTCAATTCCCGCTCGCTTTCGCGGTGCGGACTTTCCGGGCCGGTTTGGCTGTTGAGCAGGGGTTGCCTTGTAGCCCGTACCGGTCTGTTGTCCGCGTTTATTTTTCGTTAGCGCGAACCCACAGTGAGTTTTCACCAAATGTGCCCCCCCCCTGCTCTGACCAGTGAGAGTGTGGTAGACAGCTGCAGGCAATTCGATGCGGTTCCATGGGGAGAGAGCCCATCGGGCCAGCGCATTCCGACAGCAATACGGGGTAGTACGAGAGGAACTCCCGTTTCTAGTCCCTGGTACCTACGGTTGTTCGATCGGACAGCGCCGTGATGCTACCAGTGGATGGATTATGACTGAACGCCTCTAAGCCAGAACCCAGTCTAGAGGAATGCGTGAGTTACTCAGGGCACATCGGCTTTATCGGGCCACGACTAGCTTCGGCGAACGGTAACTTCCAAATTCACATCCAGATCCCGTGTCTCCAACCGGGTCTATACGAGTCCGAATGGACCGGCGGGCGTAACGCACTGACCAGCCTTGTTGTTCCGAGGGTTTGAGCCTTATGGCCGGTTCCTACGGTTATCTCCTGGTTCGGCTCCACTTGAAAGAGTGGGGTTGGATCAGGAGATACCCGGATGTGAATTTGGAAAAAAAACGATGAATCTCCCAGAGTCTCTCGATGCTGGTCACTTTGAATGGAATGGAACGAATGGTTGAATCATCGTATTTAAGGCAAAATCGAAAGACAAGCCGAGTTGTTGTTCCGAGGGTTTGAGCCTTATGGCTGGTTCCTACGGATATCTCCTGGTGTCTTGTCGTGTAGGGGTAGACCCGCATGACCTCACAAACGTTCAACGCGTGGTTCGGTAGTTACAGCACTTGGGATCCCTTCTGTTCTTTGTCGGGCAGCATCGTCGAGCATTTCCTTTCAAGCTGGCGCTCATGTAAAAAACATACGATCGCCGATGGTCTGCTCAAAGCCGTCCAGGTGCGGGGCGTATTCCTTCCGCCACTCGGCGCGGATGTGGTTCTCCTTGTTCACCTGCGCCTTCCAGCACTCCACGGCCAGCGTACTCGCCCCCATTCCCATGGCGTGCGTGCAAGACTTTCCCTTTACCTTAGCATCTCCGCCGACCATCGCCGCTGACAGCTGATACGCCTCTGGTGCCCTTTGTACGTGCCGGGGGAGGATTAGCCTGCCAGTGATTGATGGTGAGTGACTATGACCGCTAGTTGGCGAATCTTCTCCCCAACACGTTCTCTTTCGTGTTTACAAAGCATGATAGTGAGTGAATATGATCGTTGGGCGAATCTTCTCCCAAACACGTTCTCTTTCGTGTTTACAAAGCATGATACTGAGTGAATATGATCGTTGGGCTAATCTTCTCCCAAACACGCTGCCACCGTTCTCTATCGTGTTTACAAAAGCATTGTCGCTGCAAAAAAAAAAAAAAAGAAACAATCCTGCTGCACGAACGTGTGTAGTTCCATTTGAGACAGGTATAGCACGATACAACGGTCTGTCAACGGTCCCTTTTTCAATAATGACAAACGCGTTAGCTAGCAATTGTCACCCATAAAAAAGCTACGAGGAACAGTTTGGTCCAACGTGCTGATCAAAAACAGACGTTATACGGGCGCTTCGTTTTGTTTGTGCGGGTCGGTATTCAATTAGCCAGGAGCGAACGTTGGGCGTTCAATGCAATTTTGAATCAACATTTGCAGCAGAGACTGAGTGCTCCCTCCCGCCAATCGTGGGCAGCGCCAAACGCAAGCAGTCTGGCAAACCAATTCCCTGCGGAATTCGCATAGTTTGAACAAAAGAATGCAGGAGAACCGAGAGGCTGCTTTCCACCGGACGGCTAAGAGGGCTAGATCACGGGCACGAATTGGGCTCGGTAGAAAAGATCCGCTCTCTGTTCTTCGGAGAGCCGATGGGGAGGCGGTTCTTTTTTTCGAGCAACCCGGCGAGAGGATAGTGGACACATGCAGTCGATCGCAGTCGAATTCTGCGTAAGGGGAAACGTCGTGGGAAACGCTTCACCCGATTGGATAGCTTCCACTCTTGAAAAAAGTCAAGGCCAAACATGCCAAAAGTGGAGGGGTTTGGGCAGAAACCTTCTCCGACCGTTTCCTTCCGGAACCCGTATTCTGAGGGCCGAATTACATCCGGGAAGACTACTTCTGACCATAGCATCCCGTTTTTCTGGTTTCAGACTCTTCAGAGTGACCCATGTTGCTTACACGGGCCGCGCCCCCACACGCACAGCATCGTGTTTTAGAGTTCGCTTGAGAATCCGGGATTTTAGAGTCACCTTCGGCGAATGGGTCTTTTAAAGCTAGTACGTACTGGGTGAATTGGGGGAGGGGGCATGCATGGCTTCTTTCGTGCACACTTGCTCGCTTCGGCAAGCCAAGGTTCGTAACAATTTGTGCCCGACACCAGGTTGCGGTGAAGCGTGAATCACGGTGGAAACATCGGCAGGCAGTTCGATGCAGTTCCAGGAGAGTGAACCGGCTTGGATGCAGTCCCCGGGAACCCACAACAGGAGTTACGCAAGGTAGAGCTAATGAGTGGTGACATTGGGGAAATCGCTTCCTCGACCTATTCTCAAACTATAAATGGGCGTGAGCTCGGGGTTTCTTCATTGACCCCTGACGTAGAATCCTGGTTCTAAGTGAGCCACTTCTGGTCAGCAGGACTGGCGACGCGGGATGAACCGAGAGCTGACTTAAGGTGTCCGAGTGATCGCTCATCAGATCCCACAAAGGGTGTCGGTTCATCTTGACAGCAGGACGGTGGCCATGGAAGTCGGAATCCGATAATGAGTATGCAACAACTCACCTGCCGAATGCACCGGTCCCGAACATGGATGATGCTCAAGCGATCCACCTAAAAATGACGCCGGGTGGATACAATGTGGGAAACCGATCAACCCGCACGCACAAACGAAACAAAGGAAAAGTCAATTCCAATGACGCTGCGTGACAGGGATTGGCATGTTTTGTCAGCGTCTAGTCAACCTCTACGACCACCTCGGAACCTTCTTCCAAAGAAGAAGCGTACGTAAGTACAAAGGTTTTCCCGAACGACTACCTGGACTACTCAACATCGGATTGACGGTATCGATTTCCATCACATCCCACAAAGGGTCTCGGTTCATCTTGACAGCAGGACGGTGGCCATGGAAGTCGGCATCCGATAATGAGGGTGTAACAACTCACCTGCCGAAGTCTCAAGCGATCCACCTAAAATGACGCCGGGTGGATACAATGTGGGAAACCGATCAACCCGCACGCACAAACGAAACAAAGGAAAAGTCAATTCCAATGACGCTGCGTGACAGGGATCAACCTCTACGACCACCTCGGAACCTTCTTCCGAAGAAGAAGCGTACGTAAGTACAAAGGTTTTCTCGAACGACTACCTGGACTACTCAACATCGGATTGACGGTATCAGATCGAGAAGGGTGTCGCTTCATCTTGACAGCAGGACGGTGGCCATGGACGTCGGCATCCGATAATGAGTGTGTAACAACTCACCTGCCGAATGCACCGGTCCCGGAAATGGATGATGCTCAAGCGATCCACCTATAGTTGACCGCGTACTGGTATCACAAAGCCAGGCGTGCGTAGGAGTGCGTGGTCCACGCCGCGAAGTCGTTGGCGTGAGCCTCGATGGAGCGTGGATGAGTGCAGATCTTGGTTGTAGTAGCGAATATTCAATGGAGAACATTGAAGGCCGAAGTGGAGAAGGTTTCCGTGTCAACAGCAAACTTGGACATGGGTGACGAGTGCCCGGGGACTGGCTCGGCGTATCTGAGGAGTCACGCAGCCGGCCGCGTCCATCATTCCTGAGCCTGGGCGGGCGCCGAATTTTCCTGTGGAGGTGTGTTTAACAAGTCTGCGGTCGTGGCCCCAAAACCCCCTTATTTTTGCGTCTCCGGCTCAGGATCCTTTTTTTGTGGTCCCGTCGGGAGGCGGTGGGCGAGTGGAAGCGGCTTCACTGAGCCGGTCCATCCCCTCTTGATAGACCGTGATAGACCGAAGAATACAGCACCGGGCAATTCGATGCAGCTCTAGAAACTAGGGATGGACCTGATAGACCGTGGTGGACCGTGATTCACTGTGATAAACAGCGGCAGGCACGTCGATGCAGTTCCAAGAGATAGGGACGGACCGGCTCAGGTTACACTGGGCATTCAACTCTGTTGTTTTTATCTGTTTCACTTTTTCAGGTTGGAATCAACCCCCAAAACATGCTGCCGTGTGTCTTGTTGTCCTTCACTCAGTACATTGTAGGGCGACCCGCAAGATTGTTCGCACTGAGAAATACTCGAGGGGCTGCCTTGTGCTTACTTCGAAGGAGGCTAGAAGGGGAGAAACTTTGTCGAGCGCATACGCCCGCCACTAACCCAGATTTACCTGTGTTCCGTGTGGGCTACAGCACACTTACCGCCCTTGTTGGCCTTTCGCAACTTGCAGCCTCCTCAAGTATTTCCTACAAAGCAGGTGCATGTACAGAAGAAATGTGAAAACGGGTTTTTGCCTAGAGGCTTTCGTGTTATTTTGCAAATGCTTTGAGCTATCTTTGTGTCTGTGCTTTCAGTCGTCTTCTTAACCATGGTTAAGTGCGCAAATGGTGTCAGCCGAAGCTGGTAAAGCTTCGGCGCCGCCCACGTTATGCTTGTTTCGCATTGAGTTCTTTTAAGTACATGAACCACATGGATTAGCATGCGGCTGCCAAACATCCCGTGCCACCGCGCAAGGTGGAAAAACGCTCAAAAAATATAGTGCCTTCTGTGGTGAGTGGTAGTAGCTAAAGACAGATGGTTGCGCATACGCCCAGGGAGAGACAAGATCTTGCCGTACATCTCTCGTCGTGACCGACGATGCGTGCCCACTTTTTTTACATCGCTTTCTTTTTTTTTTTTTTTTTTGGCAACTTTCTTTCCGGGCATTAGCTTGGTCTCCGGCCCATTTTCCAAATTTGGACCGCTAACGGCTTTTGCGTCCTCACTCAGGAATGGGCTCAACACAGCGCGACGCGACGAACCTTCACGACAATGCTGGGCCCTGAGTGCCTCGGATTGCACGCTGGCCACCTCTGCCGGGGGCCTGGGTGATGGTGCAGTGCCATTTATTTTCTTCTTTTTCCCCGCCGGCTTTTTCCAAATTTGGACTGACAGTCCAAATGTGGATCTAGAACCTAATCCCCTGCTTTCTTCTCGGGGCATTAGCTTGGTTTCCGGCACATTTTCCAAATTTGGACCGCTAGCGGCTTTTGCGTCCTCACTCAGGAATGGGCTCAACACAGCGCGACGCGACGTATCTTCACGACAATGCTGGGCCCTGAGTGCCTCGGATTGCACATGGGTCACCTCTGCCGGGGGATGGCGCAGTGCCATTTTTTTTTTTTTTTCTTCTTTTAGGTACCAGGGAAAGCCTGCTACACGGGAGCCAAGCTTCACGTGTTCGGCGGTACTGCAGAGCCACGGGCCTACGGGTCAAGTGGCTACCGATTTCCCAAACTAAAGCATCAAGGCGTGGCGCACCTTGGGGCTTGGCGCTTGCGCTGAACACAAGCTCGTCGAGACGGTCAGCCACAGGGCAGAGCGGACGGGGTTGTGGCACTGTGCTGCCTCCGACTCAAGCTTTGCAAGCTGTGGTTGACCGTCACGTTCCTGGACCGGGGCCTTTTTCTTTTTCTTCTTCTTCTTTCTTCTTCTTTTAGGTACCAGGGAAAGGCAGAGCGGACGGGGTTGTGGCACTGTGCTGCCTCCGACTCAAGCCTTGCAAGCTGTGGTTGACCGTCACGTTCCTGGACCCGGAGCGGCCTTTTTCTTCTTTCTCTTCTTCTTTTTCCTCGCCGGCTCTTCCACATTTGGACTGACAGTCCAAATGTGGATATAGAAGCTAATCCCCTGTTCCTTTTTTGAATTTTCTGATGCGACGCTTGGCTTCGCTATTCCCGATTCACCCCCGGCGCCTCCTGCGGCAAGCAAGCGAAGGTTTCCGACGACCACTCGGACGACAAACTTGCCGCTAGCTACACCCAGCAGCCGCAGTGGGTAACGACACCGCATACCAGTGCAGAATCAGCGGCAACGGATCCATGATAACGATGCAACACTGTCAAGGAAAAGGGCTCCTAGCTACACCCAGCAACCGCAGTGAGTAACGGCACCGCGTATCAGTGCAGAATCAGCGGCAACTGATCCATGATAACGATGCAACACTGTCAAGGAAAAGGGCTCCTAGCTACACCCAGCAACCGCAGTGGGTGACGACACCGCATACCGGTGCAGAATCAGCAGCAACGGATCAATGATAGTGGGTGCAACACTGTCAAGGAAAAGGGCTCTTGTTCTTTGCGTGCACGGGGCGGAAAACTCTCGAAACGGGGAGCTTCGCGCAACTGACCACCCCTCCCCCTCTTTGATTGAAGAACGTACGAGACTGGTTCAAAATCTCGAAAAGCCGGTGATGCAGAGACGTGTTGTTGGCAGTCGAAAGCGGGGTGGGGGTCTTTTTTTACGCCGGTGGCTTTAAGCTTGGTGACTCGGGGGTTCGAAGGTCTCCGGATGACTTGCGTTGCAATGTTCTGTTGTTCTCGCACGCAGCGCCTGTGCTTTCGTTTATGCTGGACTAGCATGGAGTACCTGCCGGTTGGTAGTGTGTAAATTTGTTGCATTAGTGTGATTGTCAGGCCTCCGACTACCCTGAGCAACGCACTATGCACACTCCGTATCTACGTCACAGCAGATGGAACGCGTCTGTTACGTCGCCGCGGAGGCGGCCTACGAGTGGGTGTCATTGTGGCCTCCCGGCCGGAGCCATCGTTGGATGACCCTTCGCTCGTTTCTTCGCGTTTGCGTCGGTTCGCGCGTCGGATGGACGCAGCCGGGGGCTGCGCATTGGGCGGCGTTCGTCGGGCGGGGGTGTTGGCCCGGAGTTGCGGCGTTGGTAGTGCTTTTTCAGAGTTAAAGTTCGCTTGAAATTCCGGGGTTTTAGGGTCTCCGTGTGACCGTTCATGAATGGGTTCTCTTAGAGCAAGAAAGGGCTATGTGGTTACGGGTTGTATATTTAGTGCACGCTTTCGCTATGGGTTATGGCTAGCCATGTCCGGGACTGTTTGTGACCGACACCAAGTACATTCCTTCGTGGAGTGTGTGGGCCTTTGAAGCGTGGATGATGCCTCTCGCGCTGCTCCCCTTGAGGTTCCTGGCTCATGCCAAAGCGCCGCCGCCCGGGTTAAGGGGTTGCGGCATCAGGCGTGGGCCAGGGCCAGGGAGACTGTTCGGAGGGGACATTCCTTCGTGGAGTGTAGTCTTGGACCCCCCACATTCTACAAGTTGCAGGGGTTTTTTCGTCGTAACAATGCTTTGTAAACACGAAAGAGAACGCTGGCAGCGTGTTTGGGAGAAGATTGGCCTCACGATCATAAACACTCACTATCAATCACTAATAGGATAATCCTCCCCCGGCACGTACAAACGAGCACACGCCTATTCTTTTTTAGATTAACTTGCACAGACAGATTCCGGGCTTTGAGGGTCTCCGGGTGACGTCTGTCTCTCACCGACCTCAGCTGTTGAAGATCTACGCGTTAAACTTAAGCATATCACTCAGCGCAGGAAAAGAAAGCACCAGCGATGCTCCTAGTAACGGCGAGTGAACAGGGCAGAGCCCAAGTCTGAACCGGTGTTCTACGGATATCCGGAATGTGGCGCAAGCTGCTTGGGGGCACAACTGGCGTCGAGGTAAGTCTCCTGGAATGGGGTATCCACAGAGGGTGAGAGTCCCGTATTTCCTCGACGAGCCATGTTGGTTAACTACTTGCTAGCACGAGTCGCTCAGTTTGTGAAAACGGGATTTTGCCTAGTGGCTTTTGTTCTGCAAATGCTGTGGAGCTTTAAGCTGTGTGCGGATGCTGTGCGCCTTGTCGGCACGGTATAGCGGCATGCGGTCACGCAGAAGGGGGTCCACACGATGACTATGAATGGGATCGGTCCTGCTTTTGGCTTTGTAGGTTCTCCCGACTCCCCAAATTGTGGTTAGCACAAACTCAAGAGGTCCAGTCAACTATTCCCTGCAGTATTAGCGTACTTTCAAAAAGAAGGTTGAAGTATGGCTGGAGATA
The DNA here is from genome assembly GCA_030068145.1 of Diplonema papillatum. Lineage (NCBI taxonomy): Eukaryota > Euglenozoa > Diplonemea > Diplonemida > Diplonemidae > Diplonema > Diplonema papillatum. The sequence goes on from JAPJBO010000704.1 coordinate 15,847, forward strand.
AAAGTGTCACCTGAGGGGGTAATCTCAGAAAAAGGAGCTAAATGGACCCCCCTTTAGGGTCAACAACCTTGCAGGTTGCCCTGCAATGTCCCTTTTGGCCCCAGGGCTGGCGGAGCACTGGGTGGGTGATGTGACAGTTTGTTCGTGTAGCGTAGTGGCTGGCAGGCAGGCTGCATCATGCATTGAAAAAGATGTTGTCAAGAAGGGGGAAGGGGAAGATGCAAATTGCAACGGTTTGCGGTCAGGCGCCCGCACTGAGAAATCCTTTTCGGAAACAAAAAAAGGACATACTGCCTCACTGAAGTATCGGTGCCGCAGAGCTTCGGCGGCCGTGATTCTGGACGTTGGCTCCCATTGGAACATGCGTTCGAGCAAGCTGTGGATTCGGTCGAAACGAGTGGGACGGCGCAACTGCTTCGTTGCGAGTACTAGGTTATGCGTGTCAGTAGAGTGGTTTGAACTCGTTCGGTGGGATGTACCTTGTCATAAATACTTGTAAGCCCTAGCAGACTTCGTCTCGGGGTTTGCTCTTGAACGCAGACCATTCAAAAGTCTTGCTACGCTGCAGGCGCTCTTCTTTTTGGCTACTGCGCGGCCTCCGGCGGCGACGTGTTTTGATGGGAAACGTCAGCTTCCAATGAAACGAAGGGCTGCTTCTTGCGGATTCTCAGGTCTGGCACAACTTGTTCCTACTGTGTTCCTCCAGGTCAGGGATAGCCTTACCATACACGGACGCCTCCGGGGAGGCACGTGGTAGGCGGTAGGCGCTTTTTCAAAATCTGGACTTGTGGTAGGCGCATGGTAGGAACTTTTGTCCTGGTCCATCTCGTGGATCAGCACGAAGGAAACCCCGGTCGATGTCCCTTCAAGAGTTGCCCTTGCCGCTGACGCCTCGGAAGAGGGTCGACAGTGACTTTTACTTGCGGTGAGGGCATTCTTTACTCGCGAGGGGGTTGGTGGCGTGACGTCGTCCCAGCGGCGATCGTAGCTTGCCTCATGGTCGGTGTTCTTCCCCTTCGTTTGTTGTTGGTTCCACCTTTCTTGTGAGATGGAGATGCACGAGCCGACCGGAGGAAGGGTCAGCACAAGCCCCAGGTAGCCAAGCCAGTGCGAGAGGCCAGAAGAAGACGCCTGCTCCAATTATTGCAGTTTACTGAGGGAATAGGAGCAAGACGCATGGCTATGCGTGCGTCGGGGCCCGTGAGGAAGCACCGGCCACTGTCCTGGAAAGAAGCAACCCGAAGGCAGCCAAGCAGACCTCCCAGGGCAGGGGGGCCTGCGGCGGTGAAGTAACGAAGCTCGTCCGAGTGTCCGATGAAACCCCTTGTCAATACCACCCAACGACCGCGACACGCGGGCGAAATGTCGGACGCTATAGCGTCCGTCAAGAGTATGCGTGGCTCAGCCGTGTTTTAAAGGTGAGATGAGAGGCATCGGCTCACTCCGTCAAAGGACCATACCACTGTCCTGGAAAGAAGGACCACAAATGGCGAGCCAGCTAGCGTTTGAAGCCGGATGCGCGCCTACGAAGCCGCCGCACGAGAGCAGACGGCGAAGAAGGCCGGCGACAAGGTGCGAGCCGTCCCGCAGGCTGGGCTCCGCAAAGCTGCAACACTGAATGGCAGTTTTCGACCGCAGACGCGTTACCCGTCGGGATGGGAGCGCAAGCAGGCCCGATGGAAACACGAAGTCAAGCAGGAGAGACGAACTGCGTAGAATGACCGCAAGACGTGCACCAAGGGCAGACCAGGACGTTGGGACCGTGCGAAGTCGAAGAAGGAGTCCAAAAGCGAAGCAACAACACCAACGCGGAAACGCAAACCGAAGGCAGCCAAGCAGACCTCCCAGGGCAGGGGGGAACCTGCGGCGGTGAAGTAACGAAACTCATCCGAGTGTCCTATGAAACCCCTTGTCAATACCACCGAACGACTGCGACACGCGGGCGCTATGTCGGACGCTAGCGTCTGTCAAGAGCCTGCGTGGCACAGCCGTGTTTTAAAGGTGAGATGAGAGGCATCGGCTCACTCTGTCAAAGGACTGTCCTGGAAAGAAGCCCCCTTTACTCGCGGTGGTAACCCCGCTGAGTGGTGAGAGAAACAGGCTAGCCCAGGAGGTCACACCACCACCAAACTGTTGTTGTCCGATTCCTTCGGAATCCGGTGCCCAACACCTCCCTAGTGAGTGGTTCGTTACGCGCTTGGCATTCCCCACGATGAATCGACAGCGCTTACCCCGCTATTCGTTTAGTTTTCTTCCTTTCGCATTCATTTCATTAAATTCGTCAAGATCGTCACCGAGTGAACGCACAAAGCATTTCTTTTAAGAAGGCCGCGGAAGTCGGCTCGAACGGAGCTATCACAGTTTCACTGAGGGGGTTGATGCACAACGAAAGTCGATAAGAGTTGGGGTTAGAATGCAAAGAACCTGCAGCGATAATCTGCACCAATGAGAGAAGAGACATACTCGACACCCGACTGCCCCAGCACTCCAGCCAGAGCCTCTATCTCGCCCGACGACTCATGCGAATTGAGCAAATCCGCGGACGCGAGGTATTGAGCCGAAAGCGGGTAAGAGTGCATCGCAGGCCAGTTGTCCGCCGACGGCGTCCCGAAGCATTTGAAGATGGCCAGCAGCTGGTCGACTTCCTTCTGCCCTTGCCCCGTCAACAGCGGCACGCCTGCGGTGTTTCAGGAGTGCCAACGCTACTCTTTCTATAACCACGGTTGTGATACGAATCGTTTATTGTATTTTATTGTATTTTTATTGTACAGATTCTCGTATATTATTGTATACAATACCGTACAATAATACAATAATTTAAAATAATTTACAATAATGTACAAGAATGTACAATAATTTACAATAATATACAATACATTATTGTACGACTGCAGTCCCAGCGATCCTGATGCTCCAGCAGCAATCAGGAGGGATGTTTTCAGCGTTTATTGTGGTTTAGAGTTTCGGTGTTTTAGGGTCTCCCATTGACCATTGAGGCTGTGAGGCGGGTAGTATGAGGGCAGTAGGTATATGCGTATAAACTTTAACTACGGCTAGCCATGTTTGTAAGTGTTGCGACCGACACCAAGAAGAAATTCGCTTTGAATTTAGTCTTGGGCCCCCCACTTTTCAATTTCATGTTTAGGCAGCGCGCTGCCTCTCATGCGTGTGTTTGATACTAGCATCAAGGCGAAACTGTTTTGTTTGTGCGTGCCGGTTGATCATTTTCCCACTTGTATTTACCCTGTGTGGATTCAGGTAAGGAATTCTGTTCAACCGCCAAAACACGCTGCCTACGTCTTTTTAGCCTGCACAATACATTGAATTGAGGGCAACCCACAAGATTGTTAGTACTAAAAACACAGGTGGGAAAACCTTAGTGCAATGTCTAGGCAAAAGGCGTCGCGTACCTGTCGCCATCTCCGCGAAGATGCAGCCGACGCTCCACAAATCGAGGCCGAAGCCGTACGCCGTGTTCCCCAGCAGCACGTCTGGCGCCCTGTACCACAGGGTCACAGCCTCGGGCGTGAACCGTTTGACCGGTATGCCGAGGGGTCGGCCCAGCCCGAAGTCGGCTATTTTGAGCGTCCCCTTGTTGATGAGCAGGTTCTGCGGCTTCAGGTCCCGGTGAAGAACGTTGCGGTGGTGGCAATACGCGAGCCCGCTGAGAAGCTCTTGCAGATAGTGCCGCACCAAACCTGTGGTGATTGTACTTTTTCGTATGGGGGGAACGTGTCAAAACGTAAGTTTTGTCGGTTTTGGGAAAACTGTCTGAAGAAATCAACTGCCAGCGGGTGAGCTAGTCTGACGCTTGCTGGGAACAGTTCCCAGCAAGCCCCCGGAGTAGCTCTCGCAACGAGTAACGACAGCAGATCAGCAGCAACTGAACCAAATGACAATGATTCGACAGGGGTGCTTGTTCTTCGCGCGCACAGGGCGTTCTGGAAGTGAACTCTTCAGCACAGCAGTATGAACTCTTCAGCACAGCAGTACTAAAGGAGGTCTTCATTTTCCCACACTAACTGTTGCAGCAAGTGAAAAGAAAACGAAGATTCTTTTAGTAGGAAAAGAAACTTGTTTCTTTGAAGACTAATAAGAATCCGAACGACAGGTTTGCCGCTCCAATCCGTCCAGAGAAACAAAGTAGCTTGCTTCCCCTCCCTTCCTTCCCGTGTGGTCAGCAGCAAGATTAGCAGCTTTCTGGCTTCACCTTTTACCCCAACCGTACGACGCGCGGCAAGCAGAGCAGGAGTGGTGGACGAGAGTGACAGACACAAGCATAGGAGTGGGGATTTTATTACTATCGACTAGTCAACCTCTACGACGGCTCTCGCAAAGGAGACTTGTATTCACGTACGAAGACCCCGATAATAAAATGATAGTTAAGTCGCAGCTCTTGACAAGACAGATGGAAAAGAGAAGGTGCGTTCATTCTTCACACTAGGTTAGGTTCTCCTGAATCCCACAATCGTGGTTCGCACAAATTCAAGAGGTCTGGTAAACTATTCCCCGCAGGATAGCATACATGCTGACGTTATTTGTGGATTAGAAGGTCGGTTCTTTAAAGTCTACGGTTGACCGTAGAGGCTTGGGTAAGGAGGGGGGGTTGAGAGGGTTGGGAAAAGTGAGGGGGTGCTGCTCGTTTCGGATGCTAAATTCAAAATCTTTGGAGGAAGGAGGGGTCATCAACCTGGGTCGAGGTCGCCCTCGGTAACTTCGATGTACTTTTTCAGGTCCTGCTCCAAGAACTCGAACACCAGCGTGAGCTTGTGTGTCGTGTACACGACGTCCATCAGGCGAACGATGTTCGGGTGCTTCAGCTCCTTGTTGCAGCGAAATCTCTCGGATCGCGACGCCTTCGTCCTCACCGTCTCAAATTCACGTGCAACCGTTGTTATCGGCAAAAATCTTATACATCCTGGATATCATTTACCCAATCAGGTAAATGATTGTTACGGCGTCACATCCTCAACTCAGACTCGACTCGATCGATAATTGGTCAGCAAGCCAATCATCGTCGAATCGAGAGTCAAACGCAGTCTGAGAGATCAGATTTTCAAGCGACAATGGTCTGACGCTTGCTGGAAAAGGAAAAACGGAGAAAAGGGACAACAACCTGGGTCGAGGTCGCCCTCGGTAACTTCGATGTACTTTTTCAGGTCCTGCTCCAAGAACTCGAACACCAGCGTGAGCTTGTGTGTCGTGTACACGACGTCCATCAGGCGAACGATGTTCGGGTGCTTTAGCTCCTTGAGCAGCGAAATCTCTCGGATCGCGGTGCACGGCACGCCTTCGTCCTCACCGTCCAGGCGGACCCGCTTCAAGGCTACGATCTCGCCGCTGTCCTTGTCTTTCGCCTTGTACACCACTCCGAAGGCGCCCTCGCCGACCTTGTCGAGCTTTGTGTACTTCATAGACATCGCGGCTCCCCTCCCCGCAGGGGACCCTCTCAATCCGGGCGTGTCTCGGCGCGGAATTTCGCCTACGACATTTGCTTCCCGGTGCCCCTTTTTTTTCTTGGCCTGTGTTCTTTCTTGGTTTCTTCTTCTTGCTTTTGTTTGTGCTTTTGGTCAGTTTCATGTAGCACGCTGCCAACAATGCATTGTCAACGCAAAGAAAACGGACGGAAAAATGTGTCTTTGCCTTTTCGCTGTCCTTGTCAAAACCCTTGGCATTGATGCATCCCCGCTTTTCACCGCGCCTCATTCTCTCGGATCGCGGTGCACGGCACGCCTTCGTCCTCACCGTCCAGGCGGACCCGCTTCAAGGCTACGATCTCGCCGCTGTTCTTGTCTTTCGCCTTGTACACCACTCCGAAGGCGCCCTCGCCGACCTTGTCGAGCTTTGTGTACTTCATAGACATCGCGGCTCCCCTCCCCGCAGGGGACCCTCTCAATCCGGGCGTGTCTCGGCGCGGAATTTCGCCTACGACATTTGCTTCCCGGTGCCCCTTTTTTTTCTTGGCCTGTGTTCTTTCTTGGTTTCTTCTTCTGCTTCTTCTTGCTTTTGTTTGCGCACTCGCGGAACGCACCTGCTTTTGGTCAGTTTCATGTAGCACGCTGCCAACTACTAATTTTTTAGAACCAACCATGCATTGTCAACACAAAGAAAACAGACGAAAAATAGCTATTTATTCACCGAGAGAAAAGTCGTTTTCTTGCATGACGTTTTCCAGATTGCCACGAGAGCCCGCAGGGCTCGAGTGGCAATCTGGAAACCGAGTGCAACTAAACGACGTCGCGAGGTAAGAAGATTGCGTTACTGCCGCATCACCTGACTTTTCTGCGTCCGAGAGAGCTACGCACAGGGTGTGGGGGACGCCGAAGGCCAAGAAAGATGGCGTGCCACACACCAGCTACTGGCCAAGTTCCTGTCGTGTACAACAGCACAGTCGGCTCACACAATGTACGCTGCACGTCAGCTTCCCAAGTTTCCATCGTTATTTGTGGATTAGAAGGTCGGTATTTTAAAGTCTCCGGTTGACCGTAGAGGCTTGAGTATGGCGGGGGGTTGAGAAAAGTGAGAGGGTGCAGCTCGTTTCGGGTGGTGTGTCACTCCGTTGTGAAACCTTGTGAGGTCCCCTAACGCGTTCAGGGGGTGCTTGGGATTGGGTAGGGTGTGGTCGTTCTGCTACGGCGTGAACAGCCGTTTCCATGGCACTGGCGGTCTCCGACTCCTGCTCCGCATCCTGCAACGAATGAGCAGGTCCTGCCATTCGAATCATTCTTCCGTTCGCTCAGTAGTGTCAGATAACCTTGTCCCTTGCTGTTCTTTGGCGCTGTGACTTCCACAGGAATGCACCTGAATTGCCCACGAAGGCACCGGATTGCCCACGAATGCACCTGTATTGCCCACAAATGCACCTGGAAACCAAAACTGCTATGCGTGCAAGAATAGCTATTTATTCACCGAGAGAAAAGTCGTTTTCTTGCACGAGGTTTTCCAGATTGCCACGAGAGCCCGCAGGGCTCGAGTGGCAATCTGGAAAACCGAGTGCAAGAAAACGACGTCTCGAGGTAAGAAGATTGCTTTACTGCCGCATCACCTGACTTTTCTGCGTCCGAGAGAGCTACGCACAGGGTGTGGGAGACGCCGAAGGCCAAGAAAGATGGCGTGCCACACACCAGCTACTGGCCAAGTTCCTGTCGTGTACAACAGCACAGTCGGCTCACACAGTGTACGCTGCACGTCAGCATCCCAAGTTTCCATGGCACTGGCGGTCTCCGACTCCTGCTCCGCATCCTGCAACGAATGAGCTGGTCCTGCCATTCGAATCATTCTTCCGTTCGCTCAGTAGTGTCAGATCATGCGCGTCAACCTTGTCCCTTGCTGTTCTTTGGCACTGTGACTTCCACAGGAATGCACCTGAATTGCCCACGAAGACACCGGATTGCCCACGAATGCACCTGTATTGCCCACAAAAGCACCTGGAAACCAAAACTGCTATGCGTGCAAGAAAAGTAGTTATGCGTGCAAGAAAAGTAGTTATGCGTGCAAGAAAAGTAGTTATGCGTGCAAGAAAAGTAGTTATGCGTGCAAGAAAAGTAGTTATGCGTGCAAGAAAAGTAGTTATGCGTGCAAGAAAAGTAGTTATGCGTGCAAGAAAAGTAGTTATGCGTGCAAGAAAAGTAGTTATGCGTGCAAGAAAAGTAGTTATGCGTGCAAGAAAAGTAGTTATGCGTGCAAGAAAAGTAGTTATGCGTGCAAGAAAAGTAGTTATGCGTGCAAGAAAAGTAGTTATGCGTGCAAGAAAAGTAGCTATGCGTGTAAGAAAAGTAGCTCTCAAGGATGCAGAAAAGTCAGGTGACAGGCAGTAAAAGTAGTTATGCACAAGGCAGTCCCTCGAGTATTCTTTTTTTTTTTTGCTTCTTCCGGGTTCCCCCGCCTCTTGGCGGTTTGCAGATGTGGAGCTTTGTTCAAATCTGCAATAGTACCGGTGGAACCGGTCTAGCTTGGTTTGCCGTTTACCTTTCTTGTTAGCAAGCACACGAGTGTGAGGTTTGAAGGCAGCGACGCGGCCGGTCCGAAATAAGCCCGAGGTAAGAAGTTCGTTCCTGAGACTCCCTCCTACATCTCTTTCCCGACCTGCGTCGTTCCGCTGTCACATGCCTCTGCAGTGACTGCTGCACTCGCTGGCCGGTGGCCACGGATGATCTTCTTCTTTGTTTGCGCGCACTTCCTTTACCCCTGTTTTGTTCATCCAACGGGAGTGAGGATAGTACGCTGCCATCGATCTGTTTTTTTGTTCTTGAAGTTGTTCGACACAAAAACGCAGAGTTTGAATAGAGCATCGATTTGGTATCGGACAGTAGGTGCGAGATCAGGCAAACCTTGTGCGCTAGCTTCGTTTAACCGTGAATCTAATAATCAGGGCTTACCCCACATTCTCGCTTTCATTTCACTAACCCTGTGACAATTATCATCTTCACCGTTTCTGCCAACGCGACCTTTTCCGAGAGAGAGAGAGAGAAAGAAACGGTCTTGTTGAGACTCGCCACGGGTCAAGTTACTCGTCGACCCCGCTGTGCGGCACGATCGCCGTGCGGGAAGGACCATTGAGAGCTAGGAACGCCGAAGGCCATATATATGTGCGCCCCACATCGCGAAAAGGTAACATGCTTCGCACACAGCTGCCGCCGGTAAGGTGACTACAACACCCTTACCCCCGGACAGTGCGGCCCCTGGGGGCTGGCCGGTGCCATCTGAGGCTGGGAATGGATCGTACTGGGAAAACGAGTGAAAATGCCCCCCCCCCCCCCCCCCCCCCTGTTGGTCCAGTAGATCCGTTGCGGGGCCGAGGCTCTCCGGGGCTGAACCCCGCGACAGTACCTATGACGCTATCACTTCCAGATTCTCGCCGTTGATGTGGCTTGTGTGTGCGTTTGTGCCGGTCACGAAGCGCATAGCGTGACCTGTGACTTCTGCCGTGGTCAAGCCATGCTATTTGCGACATTCACTCTCGCGACCGCTATACTACGACGGGCGAGCCGCACTATTTCGGTCAGAGTGCAGAGGATCAGTATCGATGGACCGCAACTTTCACTCTCGCGACCGCTCGGCGAGCCACACTAGCAAGCCACACGATTTCGGTCAGAGTGCAGAGGAGCAGTATCGGTGGACCGCAACTTTCACTCTCGCGACCGCTAGGCTACGACCGGCAAGCCATACTATTTCGGGTCAGACTGCAAAGTATCTCAGAAGATGGCCTGCATGTTATTCACTCTCGTGACCGACATACTCCGGCCAGTATGCCATGCTATCTGACCGCCACGTCTCGGTTCGCTGACCCAAGCAACAGGAGCTGTTGTTGGACCCTTCCGTATAGCCCTTGGGACTATCTAAAAAGGGGTGCATCCGCGTGGGTTTGTATGCTATAGGGCGGAGCAATGGTGGCAAGACCGTTTACATGTGGAGGAAGCGAAGGCCTCAGGGCGGCACGTCCCGTCGCTGGCGGCCGGTTCCCGTACCACACACGGTGGCCAGGGACGGCATCTCACGCGTTTGTTAGCAGCTGCCTGTCCTTCCGGAGCAGCTCGTGCAGCGCGGTTTCGACTTCAGCCTGTGTGATTTTGGGGGGTAATCTTAGTTCAACCCCTTATGGAGCGGGAGGCAGGTTGTCCAGCGCGCAGAAAGACTGGGTCAAACTCGAGAGTGTGACGACTCCAAAATGGGAAGCCTGGTGCTACTTTTGAAAAGGTGTCGTAACACATCTCTTCCCCGCAGCAGACATGGATCCCTTTTTGACGTACACTACCCCGCGAACAGTGCTTGCCTCAAGTGACCGATGAAGCCCCGTATCAACACCACGCAACGACTGTAACACACATGCACAATGCCGGACGCTAGCGGCTGTCAAAAGTATGTGTGGCACAGCCGTGTCGTAATGAGAAGCATCGGCTCACTCCGTCAAAGGACAATACCACTAGCATGATAAGTAACACTACCCCGCGAACAGAGCTGTGACCGATGAAGCCCCGTGTCAATACCACCCAACGACCCGCAACACACATGCACAATGCCGGACGCTAGTCTGTCAAGAGCATGCGTGGCATAGCCGTGTCCTAAAGGTAAAATGAGAAGCATTGGCGCACTCCGTCAAAGGACAATACCACTAGCATGATAAGCAACACTACCCCGCGAACAGAGCTGTGACCGATGGAGCCCCGTGTCAATACCACCCACCGACTCGTAACGCAAAATGCCGGACACTAGCGTCTGTCAAGAGCATGCACAGCGTGTCTAAAAGGTGAGATGAGACGCATTGGCTCACCCCGCCAAACAGGGACAGTACCCCTAGCATGATAAGTAACACTGCGAGCAGAGCTCGCCTGCCTTCCTGGCGCCTGCGCGTTACTAATTTCACGCATGCTGCGTATCATCCGTACACGGTGTGCTCCAGCACCAGGAGGGGCAGCACCAGGAGGGGGAGATAAAATTGCGCGGTCGATTTTGCGGGTGTGCCACACAGGTGAACCCAGTGTGATCACCTGCTTTTGCGGGTGTACTCACCAGACACTTTGACAGCACAGGTAACTAGAGGACACCGTGCAGGTGCTTACCTGCGTACCTACAAGGTACCGCAGACGGAGTATGAGGTGCTGCAACGCTGAATTTGCGGGTGTGGCACACTGGATTTGACACTTTGACAGCACAGGTAACTCCCCCACCTGGTGCTAGAGGACACCGTGCAGGTGCGTACCTGCGTACTTACAAGGTACCGCAGACGGAGTATGAGGTGCTGCAACGCTGAATTTGCAGGTGTGGCACACTGGATTTGGTGTACCCACACCCGACACTAGGTAACTCCCCCACCCGGTGAAGGTACCACAGGTGCTGCAGGTGTATTCCGTCGGCAGAGTTCCTAACCCGGGGAAAAAATGAAAGTGGGGTAAAAACACATGGCGGTACGATATCAACCGGCCCGCACAACCACAGGGACGGCCCCGTCCGCCCCTCTGCTGCGACCGAAAATGCAAGCACACCTTGGGATCAGAAGTGCCCATTCTGGCGAGGAAGGGTGCCGTCTCTGGGAACAGACTGTCATCGGATCCGTCTGCGTTTGGTTGGAGTGCGGTGCATTGGTGTGTGTTGAAGCTGGTACACTCCTCCTAGTTGCGGTGTTGCCCGAGTCAGAAACTTCGGCATAACGGTAACCCTTTGCCTCTTACCTCCCCTTTTGAAACAGGCCCAATTTAGGAGAGGATAATCTTAGTTGAGTGTAATGGCAGAATACTGCCCCCGCCCCCGTGAATGTTATGACACGTGAGCCGTGAGTCTTGTGTACACGTTGCGCCTGCCACACGGCTACGGGTCAGCAAGCAACGCTTTGTCCTTGACGCTAGCGTCTGTCAAGAGCATGCGTGACTCAGCCGTGTTTTAAAGGTGAGATGAGAGGCATCGACTCACTCCGTCAAAGGACCATACCACTAACGCAACAAGAAGACGAATGGCAGTGACACACCGTGACGCGCCACGTAACTGCAGTACTGTACAGGTACAGTACTGCAGGGGCCACTTTTTTTTTTAGCCACATGCAATGTGTGAGGAAACTGAACCGCTCAAGAAGGACCTTCTGATCATGATCATTTGCCAAATTTGCCACCTGAAACCACGTCCAGGATTTGGGCTCAGGGTAGTGCGGTCAACGAAAACTCTAGTTTCCCTTTCTACTTTCTCCTACTCTCGCGGTGTACGGTTTTGTGCCTAACAAACGAAATTTTGTCAAGAACAAAAACAGATCGATGACAGCGCACTATCCTCACTCCTCCCGTTAGATGAACAAAACAGGTTTGAAGGAAGCGCGCACAAACAAATCGAAACGTATCAACAATTTTTATCTTTTTGAACCCCCGAACCCGGAAACCCCGGGTTTCTAAAGTCCCCTGCATTGGACCCCCCTGGAGGAAACCCGACGAGGGGGGGGAGCGTGAGCCAACTTTTCTGGAGGGACTGGCCCTTAGAAGCCTTGATCAGGGGAAAACGACGCATACTGACGATGAAGTCGACCATGTCGCCGGTCAGCTCGCCCTTCTCGTGCCACTGCGCGTTGTGGGAGAGGGCCGTTTCGTTGCTCTCGATGCGCTCGAGGGACCGCATCAGCGCGTAGTATGTGTGCAGGTGCAGCCTGACGTTCTCCTTCTTCAGCACCTCGAAGAGGTTGAGCCCCATCTGCGTCGTGGTGACGTATTCGAACAGGCCGGCCGCGACGACACTCCGAAACTGCAGCCCCCGGTGTCCCATTTCGCGGAGCAAAGCGGTCACGTTGACCCAGTCCTGGTGCTCGGCGCTTAAGATGAGCAGCGTCTCGTACACTGCGGTCGGCTGGTTCCGCAGGATGTCGCTGTCGCTGTCTTCGCCGTCGCCGTACCCTCGGACAGATGGGTCACTCCACACGATGTACTCAGCGATGAGGGATTCCACGTCTTTCTTCGCCCGGTCGGGCTTCGTCCGCAGCTCTTCCACCTTCAACGCGAACACCTTCGCTCGGCCTGTGGTCACAATGGGCACGGGCCCCAGCAAGTCTCGGCCAGATTCCGGCTCGAGGAGATCTTCCGGGTCCTGCAGTTCCGGGTACTCGTACCCGTCCATGTACTGCACCTGGCCGAGGGCTTGCCGGTACCAGTCCTGGTACCGAGACTTCGCGACCTGCTTCGAGGACATGCCCTTCATCGTGTACCAGTGCAGCATGCTCGAGTCACCTGCCCGCAGCTCGCCGGGCTTCGACCACGTGAACGAGTCGGTCTGCGGGAAGAGGTACCCGCTGAACATGTCCTTGAAGGAGTGGATCGGCGTCCGGAGGCGCTCGTAGTCCGGGTCACGCTTCTTCGGCATGAGCCCGAACTCTTGGAACGCCGTTCGCGACGCCAGCAGCAGGTTCGTGCGTCGGACGATCGCCATTTTGCCTTTTCTCTCTGACCGCTTCCAGCAGGGGGTGGGAAATGTCCCCGCCGACCCGCGACGTTATACTTTGACTGTTATCAAGGAGGGAGGTTTTTCATAGGATCCGGGGGGGAAATGATCATCTACTGACGGCTTTGTGCACGAAACAACGTTGTTCAACGGAAAACGAGCTTTGCCAAGAGGCTTTTCGTGCAGCACCTTTTTGGACTAAACTTGATCCGTGGGGGCTGAGGGCACGTTGGCATCCCCGAACGGCGTCGGGCTGCGATGCAGTTCTTCGACTTTTAACGCGAATATCTTCGCCCGGCCGGTGGTCACAATGTCGCATTGTCACATTGTCACATTGTCACATTGTCACAATGTCGCATTGTCACATTGTCACATTGTCTGCAGTTCCGGGTACTCATACCCGTCCATGTACTGCACCTGGCTGAGCGCCTGCCGGTACCAGTCCGGTACCGCGACTTTGCGACCTGTTTCGAGCACATCCCCTGCATCGTGTACATGTGCAGGAAGCGTTTTAGCTCCATATTCTGAGGCTGGCCACCATGTTGCCTGCACGGTGCGTCGGTCCTTAAAGCCGTGGACACATAAGGCGGACCGCATCGGAGCGGAACCTGAGTGTCTGCAGACAGGTGGTGTGAGTCTGGTTTGCCATGCTGTCACACACACGAGCCGCGAGAGCACAGATAAGTCCGTCTCGGGAGGAAGGCGCCTCCTGCAACCGTGTCTGAGCAACCAGCTAAAAAAACACAGGGCACCCGCCCTGCTTGTGACTACCACTCGCTAGAACGCACTGGCTTTGTCTTCTTTTTTCACGGAGGCACATCTGCGGAGTTCACTGCGCAGAACAGCGGACGTGTGTGTCGGCACACAATGGTTGAAGTACCAAAGGGTGTGCTCGCGCGCTTTGCCCGAGTTCTCAGCAACGGAATTGCGGTGTTCTCGGATGAAAAGGCGAGCGAGAAAGGAAAGAGCGAGAGAGTGCGAGGAAGCGAAAGGAGAGAGGCAGGCCAGATGCCCGATGAACTGGGTGCAGTGCCGAAGACTACCACGCAGCGGGCTTCTACAGCAGCAACAATCGGGTTCCATCGACCAGTAGGATACCTTACCGGAGGATTGTCCATCACACGGTGGAAGTCCAGCATCGGAAGCTGGAGGTAAGGAGGGTGTACTCGAGTCAGTGGCGCTTTGATTTCTGTCCGCGCGCACTTGCAGCGGAACTCGCCTGCTTTAGTAGTAAATTTGTTGCATTAGTGTGATTGTCAGGCCTTCGACTACCCTGAGCAACGCACTGCTTTAGTAAGTTGCATGTAGCCGGCTGCATATTCCGAGTGTCAAGAATACTGTGAACACAGAAAAAGCGTGTGCGTGTGCGTGTGAGCACGCAAACGCGTGCGCATGTACACCCGAAACTCCGGTAGGACACAACCCGCTTCAAAATTACAGTTTTAGCTTCAGTTTCTGAAGCTGGACTTCACCGTGCTCACTCGAGGAGCCGTCAATTCTGTAGTACTCTTCGCTTTGTTATTGCGTGCCGGTTGAAAGGACACTCGCTTGTTTTCCACCCACGGTTCATTTTTACAGGTTGGGCCGGTCGCCCTCCAAAGCCCCACGCTTTTGCCCACGTCTTTTTTTAGCCGCCACGACACATTACCGACAGGGGGCAGCCCGCAAGACGGGCAGTGCTTAACCCCTTACTGACCGGGCGGGTCTAAATCCTGGTCATGTCAGGTTGGCGTGCTGTCGACTCCTCGAGGGGAGCAGGATTTCCGAGGTTCAAGGGCGGGAATAAAGAGACGCGCCACATATCTTTTCATTCCCGCCCTTGAAAGCTGTTTTCGCACACCCATCCCAACTATCTGGCATATCCAATAAATGGGGCGTGTAACGACCCCTGTGGAGGTCGCTGGTCGGTAAGGGGTTAAAGTAGTAGTACGGCACGCTTTGTTTTGCTTGTGCGCACGCCAGCGAGAGAAGAAGAGAGTTGGCTGGGCCAGCTATCTGGTCAAGGCTCTGGCCGCTGAGCCGGGCCACCGCTGTCCGCTGGAACTGCATTGAACTGCCTGCACGGTGAACACTCCACTCCAGCAACTTTTGCTCGAGCTAAAGCCTGCCCTCAAAGCGCGGGTGTGAACACACCCGGTAATAAGGTGTGGCACACCCGCTTTTGGAGAGTCTGGTTTCACTCGAGCAAAAGTTGCTGGAGTCCACCGTGTTGCTGCTGTTTTTCCGGTGGTTCGAATGAGTGCAAGCGCCGGAAGCATGACACGATACAATCGAAGAGGTGGTCACCTAGCGACTAATGCAGGTCATCGCTGCAGATATTCTGCATGCCTAACCTCAACTACAAGCAAGTCCATCACAGTCCATGAGCTAGGGAGGTGCACCGGCGCAGCTGACTGCTGCGCGAGGGAGGAAAATGGACGCACGACGGTTAAGGAACCGCTGACGCGAAACGGAACGCAGCGGCTAGTGCTGGATCCTGGAAGGGAGGACTGGGGCACCTATTGGTTGCGCCTCGGGCGAGGTTGCCTCGCTCAGGCTCTGCCCAACCGGTGGCAACGACGGGCAGTACACGCAAAATGACAGGGAATGGAGGGGGGTCGTAGTGGGGGGAGTGCAAGAACGTGCTTGGAATGGATACGCGCTCAACACCGCACTGGTCCCGTCTGGGCCGTGTTTCGGTCGGCTTTAAGCCACGGACACATAGGGCGGACCATCATCAGCGCGGAACCTGAGTGTCCGCAGACAGGACAGCGGTGTGAGTCTGGTTTGCCAGGCACAATTCTTAGTGAGGGAGGGGGAGTTTACTGTCCAGGCAACATTGCCTCTCACGCGTGTTTGACGATAGGGAAGGAGGGGGAAATCGTAGTTTCGTGTCCGAGTAGGGCCCGCCTCTCATGGGTTTAATGCTACAAGTCTTTTCGAAAGGCTTTTCTCTTCTTCGTGGAGACCCGCCCCCGGCAATCCCGACTGTCCGATCACTGTCGAGAAAGGTTTGCGCCTATTGTGATGAGGTGGTTGACCGGCCCCCACGAAGCCTTATACACAACACGGCTACAACACGAGGATGCAGCCCTGCTTAGGTGTGTACTCAGCCATCAGGCCATTGGCTGCTAAGCACCCCCCGACCGGTCGATTTGCCGCTTTTGTGGCCCTCTATTCGCTGGGCGGTGCTGTCAGCACTTGTTCCCCGTCGCATCAAGTACATGATGCTACGGTCCATGACACCTAACACGAAGTACGGCTAAAGAAGGGAAAACTAGAGTTTTCGTTGGCACTACCCTCAACCCAAAATCCTGGTTTCAGGTGGCGAAATTGACGAATGAACGTGATCAAAAGGTCCCAGTTTCCTCACACATCGCGTGTGGTTAAAGCCAAAATATTTTCCCCCCCGCAGAACCGACACCCTGTATGTAGTTCGTCGAGCCTAGCATGCAGGGTCAAAACCTTGTGTCTTTTTGGAAATGGCCAAAAAAAAAAAAAAATCCGGAAAAATTTTGGGTTTTTTGAATTTTAAAATTTTGCAACAAACTCTGCAGTAATTTTTGATGAAGTTGAGCAATTTTTTTTTTTTTTTTCCGAAATTTTTTTTTGGGGTCCATCGGCCCCGCGGGAGCGTTTTAAAAAGACACAAGGTTTTGACCCTGCATGCTAGCCGATCCCTCGGAAATCCGTGAGACACACTAGGCGGACCATCATCAGCGCGGAACTTGAGTGCCTGCAGACAGGACAGCGGTGTGAGTCTGGTTTGCCAGGCAGCTGTTCTTAGGACCGCCTTTGCTACGAGAACACAGACAAATCCGTCGGAGAAGGCTCCTGCAGCCACTTAGAACCCCCAGGGCGCCAGCCCTCCGTTTGACTGCGACGCGCTGAAACGCACTGACCTGACTATTTCTTTACGTTGGACGTCCCCTTTCATCAGCGAATGCCCAATCTTTGTTGGTGCATACCGTGTACCGTTGCTTCGCTTAAATACTTTGTACTTCGTTGGTATGTCGTTGGAGCATTCCGAGGGGTTTCAGCCAGAGAATGGCGACCAAGATCGGGCCGAGGGATAGAGGCGACTTTAAGTCGGTTTTGGGATCGGTTTCGGGTTCGGGTTCGGGTCACTGTCAGGTTGGGTTCATATGGGATCACGTGGGAGTCAAAATGGAGTCGTGTGATCATATTGGGGTATGTATGGCTGCTAAGGCGGTACAGTAGGACCACGGCCACCCGACGGTGGGGCCCTTGGGTTACTACGATGTGCTCTCTTTACCTCTCGGGGAAAGGTCGGCGCGGTAGCGATGATTATGAGAGCAGATACAGCTGGGTGGGGAGAGGCCCTGGGAATAGCGCGACTACCAGCTCCCAGCCGGGATCTAGTTCAGCAGCGGCGGAGGTCCATGCTCTTTGACTGGGTACGTTTGGTTGCTAAGTTGATAGCGCATCTTCGGTGCGTCACGGGGGAGATATATTAGTTAAATGTTTCGGCAGAACACTGCCTCTCATGTATGCATGATTGATGCCAGCATCAATCTTCTTCGAAGATGTTGTATGGAAAATGAATGCAACAATGGAAAAGGGAGTGTACAACTCTTTCAGACATTTCTGACTCTCTCAGTCGTAAACGACGTACAAGTGGAGATTCTGGCTGGGGTAGAATACGATGTATTCAGAGTTGATGCTGCCGTAACCGGGTTTCGCGCGTCCGCCGAGGTCTTTGATGTCGTGCGCCTTGGCCGTGTCCCGCGTGTCGTGGACGGTAAGATCGAAGAGGTGGTCACTCAGTGACTAGTGCGGGCCATCACTGCAGCATTCTGTATTCTAACTTCAGATGATTCTAACCCTCAGTAGTATACGACGTACATGGGGAGAACCTGGCTGGGGTGGAACACGACGTATTCAGAGTTGATGCAGCCGTAGCCGGGTTTCGCGCGTCCGCCGAGGCCTTTGATGTAGTAAGAGTCGTGCGCCTTGGCTGTGTCCCACGTGTCGTGGACCTGGTCGACGAGCGCCGCCGGGTCCTCGCACCGGACGAAGTCGTGCATCGCCCGCTGGTCGAGCAGGTTGGCCTCGATGCGGTACGGGCTGCCCAGGTTCACGCGGCAGCGGATCATTGCCCGCCTTCCGTTGCCGTCGGGCACCACGTACCGGTCCGACTTCTGCGCATCGTCGGCCAGGTACACTCCAAGCCCGAACATGTGGCAGAGGTTCCATTCATGCGGCTCGATGCAATGTTCGCAGTCTGTCCCGCAGAGCGTGGTACACAGGTTCTTCCCGCCGGAAACTCCGCACGCTGGCGACGGCTTCGTGTCCGAAGGACACTGCACCCCCCTCTTCAGTATAGTGTCCAGCGCCGCCGCGTTCGTGCCGTGCCAGAGGTCCTTCTCGAGGACGGCGCCGCCTTTTTCGCTGAGGAACGCGCGCCGGGACTCGTACGCCTCCTCCTGCGCTTTGTTGACGATCCGCTGGACTTTCGAGATGATCCCGACGGACCCGAACAGCCGCGAGATTTCGTGCAGCTTCGCGCCGGTGACTTCCGCGTACGAAACGGCGGCGTCGTACGTGGGGAAGCTTTCGAGGCTGTGCTTGAAGGAGCAAGCCTCCGTCCAGTCTCGGTGCCCGCGCAGGTTCCACGCCCGGCAGAACCGGCCGGGCCCGGAGAGCCTCGGGCAGCTCCGGTTGGCGTTCCGAGGGTTGCAGGGCTGCGCGTCGTCGACCGAGACGCGGTGCTTTCCCCGGTACAACCTCGTGTTCAGCTCTGCGAACACGAACCGCGACACCGGGTCCCGCAGCTCGACGAACGCGCCGAGGCGGGCGCCGTTGCGCTCTCCCCTCGCGCGCTTGATGGCATGCGGCTTCAAGAACTCCGCCATGTCTTCCAACAGCGCCTGTGTTATGATGCTTCTAGAAAGAACCCCTCAGACAGTGCTGCCGGCCTTTCGTTCTTCTTCGAAGAAGGTGCTTAATATGGTGTGATCCACCCTGGAGTTTTTCCGGGTTTGTGCCGGGTTTGTACCGGGGGGGGGGTCCGGGTTTTTTATTTTTGTCTCCCCAGCACCCGCTAGCACCCTTGGTCGTGGAGATTTCAGGCTTCGCGGTGGATTTTGCCACGTTTCATGATCGTCTGGTGCTCGTGGGGGTTTGTCCCGCTCTTTGCGGTCCCTCGCCCTTCTGTCATGTTCAGCCTACGGGCTTCGGTATCTTGTCGGTTTGAGGCCCCTTCCGTAGCTTGGAAAACAGAAAGAGAAGCAAGCATCTCCATCGGATCAGAACGAGGGACAGAAGTTCCCACGCTCAACCCGTTCGGCTGTGCCATCGGAACAGAAGTCGGCAACAAGCGGTTCGGACGGGCGGTTCCCAGCCCATCAAGTACAACCGGTTTTCCCTCGCCTAGAAGGTGCTGTCGGATGGCTTAAGATGGCCTGAGCAGACTGCTACCTTTGGTTCCGCATCCTTTCAAACGGTGGCTGACCAAGCCGCTGTTTGAGCTCTGCAGGGGTTTCGATGCACTCCAAAATGCGGGTACCAACAACCCCGGCAGCTGGGAGGAATGGCTACCGAGCATGGGTGCGTGGCGTTCGTGGACGCGCAACTGCGTGCAAACAAGCGTCACGCAATTAGCAGAGACAGGTCACCACTCGTTCTGCAGTGGAGTCAGCATTAGCTCAATGTGTCGGGAGCAGCAGTTGTCGACTGAAAAGTAAGCACGTACCACGGATGCAGAACATCGATGCAGACGATGAATGCCGCAAATGCAGGCATTCGAGGCCGTTCTACGAGCAGGCAAGATGGCTAGCGAAAGAGCGTGCCGTACCTCAGGCAGGTCGCTCGAAAACGGGGACCCGAAATGGAAGATTCACCCCCAGGAACAATACCCAGCGGACTGGAAGCGCAGGCAGGCCCGGATAGAAACATGAGGTGAAGCAGAAGAGACAGAGGAGCGGAGAAACGGGGCTGCAAGAAGTGTAAGACGAGGAAACACCGACTCGGGCATACCGGCCGAGAACAGCCAATCATGGAACCCAGGGCACAAGGGAGGCTACGGCGCGGTGGTGAAGTAACGAAGCTCGCTCGCTAGCATCCGGCAAGAGCCAGCATGACACATGAATTTGGAAATGATGCTTCATTTGGAAACAGCGAGGGCAGAGGGTTAATCTGCTTGTACTAGGCTCCTCGGTTCCCGTAGCATCGGAGGCAATTGCTGGCTGGTGGTCGGTTGTAGTCCGTTGTGTCAAGCACAACTGGGCTTGCCCTCTGGAGGCTTTGGAAAATAGTGGTTCCTGTCTGTCAGGTGTGTATTCAGCGCTGCAATGGCAAAGCACTCCGGGTACCTTCTGCGGTGGACCTACACTTTCGGTGCCGCCTTACATATTTATTGGTGTTGGTTCTTACTCGACAGGACCCTGGTGTAGTCGGTTTAGCTTGATTGCAGGGATCACCTGCCATAACCTGAAGGGTGGTGCAAAATAAAAAATCGGACCCCCCTTGAGTTCTTCCGGGTTTGTGCCGGGCATATGGATCACACCATAATAGATAAAGATATGCAAACGTGGGAAAAAGTCGTGCTGTAAGACAACTTTTTCCCACTTTTTGATTTTCGTCTTTCGGGAGGGACAAAATTTCGAAGAACTTGCTAAATTTCAAGAGAGCGGGAGAAGGAGGATCTTCGTTCATTGCTCAGGCAGTGCTGCTTTTGTGCATGCTTATACACAACACGGATGCAGCCCTGCTCAGGTGTGCACTCAGCCATCACAGGCCATTGGCTGCTAAGCAGCACTTCGTTCCGCGTCGCATCAAGTACATGATGCTGGCGGTTGGAGAATCGGCGACCGCAGCTCAATTAAGGCGCGGTCAACAGTGTCGCCTCGTGAAGGCCCCCCCATTGACACCTTGTCTAAAAAGAAAGAACAAACTGTCTCATATGTCCGAGAAAGTTTCATGGTTGTGGAAAGTTTAATTCAACCTGCTATATGTCCGACATAGTTTCAAGATTGTCCTACGTGTCCGACATAGTTACGAAAGTTGCCTTATGTGCGGGAAATAGTTTCAGAAGTTCCTAACCGTGTCCGAGATAGTTTCTGAGCATGTCCGACATAGTTTCAGAGTTGTCTTAGGGTGCTCTGACTTTTTTCTTTGTTGGCCCCGGCAGCGCAGGGACCACCGCCCCTCCCCCCCCCGAATGACGAACAACCACAGGAGGGGGGGCAGGGAGAACAGGGAGATGAGGGACGAGCGCCCGGCGCCCAAGCTGCCCCTCGGGGGCGGGTGCAAGGGGAAGTGATGCCGATCACTGGGGGGGTAGAGCCGATCCCCCGAGTCCCCCCCCTCACCACCCAGCGCCACACACCCGGGTCACGTGCGAGCTGTAGCGGGCCAGCCGTCACGACCGACCACATGCATGCCGGACAAAGGGCACCCGGCATGCACACCACCACCACCACCAACACACACACCCATGGGGGGCTCACCAGCGGCGGCCGGACAGACGGCAGGGCTCGCAGCAGCGCCGGAGGAGCGCATTCTCTGTGTCCCTGGGGAGGGTGGCTCCCTCCTTGGGGGCACAGAGGATGCGCAGGGGCGGACGCCCCCGGAGAAGCAAGCAGCCATCCCGGAAGACGAGGAGATGACGGCCTCGGACGGCGCGCAGGCTGACGTCGAGCGACCGAAGGCGACGCGACGGGAAGGCGAAGTCCCCCCCCCAACAGCAACACCCCCGGTGCCGCCGGCACCCCCGAAAGAAACGGTAGCACCCCAGCCCCTCCAGCACGTCGCGGCCAAAACGGCAGAGGGAGCGCGGGTGGCACCCCTGCGCCCAAGGCAGGCAGGAAAGGCGTTTTGGTCCCCGGCCCCCCAAAAGATCTGTACGCACGCACGCAAAAAAAATAAGAGCTCGTCACTCGCACAACCGCGGCTGATACAAAACTAATGATGATGATGATGATGTGAAGAGAGAGTTGTTTTCGTTGATCGCAGTGCCTGATCGTTTTTTACGTAAAGCTGGATTCAGGACGCAAGTGAAAACGCCACGGTTTGCGGCGACGAGCTTCTCATTTCCTCCAACATTTCATGTTTGGTAAAAAAAAAAAAAAAAAAAAAATAGCCCAAAAAAAACTAGGGCATATAAAGGCGTTTTTCTCTGAGCCTCTGCTTCATTAAGGCGTCACATCTGTCGTGGCTGACTCTGAGACTGCGATGTGGCGGGCACAGACTCGTTGATCAACATTTTCGCAGGGTGCAGTTCACGTTGTCGACACAGATCACAGATCTTTGAATTCCGTTGTAGAATATCATCAGGTTCAAGGTCCACTCGACATGGGCAGTACAGGACATCCCTCCCTTGGTGGCAAACACGGATGACAGCTTGATCTCACTAGCATTGTCTCCCTCGCCCACTGTACTCGTAGCAGCCTCCTCAGGAAATGTCAATGTGCAATGTGTTTCCTCGATGAGTTGAGACAAGGCACCCTGGTGAAGCTTGGCTTGGGATACACTTGCCCGGAAGATTCCGCGAAATGTGTTACACACTAGGCACTGAATAGGCTCTGTATCTTGATGAAGGCCGATTGGTGCGCCTCGGGGCAGCGGGCGACGGTCTGAAGGTGTCCTCGTGACGGATGTCAGCTTACATACTTAAACACCCCCTCAAATCTTCCTCAGCAATTCTCTCCTATTTGGGCTACAAGTGTTGGGCACTCGAGGAGGTCGGTTTTGTCGACAATGAGAGGACATCTTGTTGTTGTGTATCCTCGCAGCTCCGCAGGTTGACAAGGTGCGGGGATGAATTTGCTCCACCATGGGCCTTCCAGAGTTCCATACTTCTCCCGGACGTACGCAAGAAGAGATGCCTGCTCGGCTGCGGTATCCTCATTTAATACAACCACGGGTTGTCTGCTGTATTGAGCGGTCCCAAGACGGGCTTTGATAGCCTCCAGAGCGTTCATACAGCGTTCACAGCGTTCTCTGTAGCTGCTGTTCTGGACACACTGGTTTAGAACCCTTCCACAGCACGACGAGACACAGGCGAACCGACCAGTTTGTAACGTAGTAGTCACTTCTTGTGCAAATTATCTTTTTCTTGGATTATCTTTTTTTCCGACGGTTCTCAGAAATCTGTACGCACGCGGGACCAGAAACAAAAAAAAAAGTCAGAGCACCCTTATATGTCCGAAATAGTTTCGAAAGTTGTCGTACATGTCCGACATTGTTTCAGAACTGTCGTGCATGTCCGACATAGTTTCACAAGTCGTCGTAGGTGTCCGACACAGTTTCAAAGTTGTCATTTATGTCCGAGATACTTTCAAAGTTGTCTTATATGCCCGACACGTAGAATAGATCAGAGAGGTTTGCGGGTAGAAACGAACGTGCGCTTTTCGAAGTGCGTGGCGTCGTTGCTCTCGGTAGTGAAACTTTTTTTTTTTTTTTTTGTTGAATGCGCCCGCCACTGAACCCAGATTCACCTGTGTTTCGTGTGGGCTACAGCACATTTACCTCCTTTGATCTTTTGCAGCTGGCAGCCTCCTCCAGGTGCGTATACAAAAAAAGAAGGCAACAGCGTACCTCATCCGACTGTTTCCCGAGGTCGCGGTCGATCCAGCCGACCCACAGGCACTTGGTGGCCGCGGCGCTCATGCCCCCGTCGACCCTGCCCTTTTCGGGCAGCACGCCGCCCCTCTGCCGCTGCCCCATCCTGTTGAAGATCTCCTCCGCGTGGTGCTCCGCGCACTTGAACTCGGCGAGCTTCGCCAGCAGCGGCGACCCGGTTGCGCCGGCCTTGTACTGGATGAGGTACATCGGCAGGGCCTGCACGTTGCCCTCGTTCTGCTTCATGATGTAGTACTTCGTCGACGGGATCCAGTCGTGGTCAACCCCGGCCGTCCCGAGGATGAGCTTGCAGATGAACATGAACGAGCCCCCGGCGCAGTAGCCGACCGACACATGCGGGTTCTGCGCGAAGTACTCGCCGGCGCCGTACACTTGCCCGCTGCGCCTGAAGGGGTCGAATCCGGTCGTCGCGATGCTGAGGACGTTCGCCTCCGAGGTGCCGTGAAACCCATCGATCACGTCCGGGGCGGCCCCGTCCCGCCGGGCGAAGTTGTGCTCCGTGCACCTGAACTTCCACGCGAGTCCGTCGTTCTTCAGCTGCCACGCCCGCTGGATGCCCAACGGTCTGGAAGCCCCTTTGCACGCGTCGTTCACGAACTGCTGCAGGAGCTCCAGCTTGGTGGCGGAAACCAGGTTCAAAGCTTGCTCCACCGGCGGCGCGTTCGACGCCAGGGCCGCGGGACTTGGGCCGGCAGCCGGGAAGTTGTGGCGGACGCCGACACGGTCTGCGAGCCGCCGCAGGCGATCGAGCACGCGGGCCTGGTTTTCCGGCGTCAACCGCGCCCGCCGCCCGCTGGACATGTCGACGATGAGGCCGCCGTCCCACTCCATCGTGTCGAACTCTGGGCGGGCAGCGCCGTTGTTCGTGTACACCATCAGCTTCGGCGACGACGCGGCGGTGAAGACGAGCGTGTTGGCCTCCCCCAGGTTGTTCACGGACACGAACTCGACTGCGCTCTCTTCTTCCGCCTGCGGCTCCCCGGCGCTCCTGCCGGCAGTAGCGTTGCCGTTGCCGTTGAAGTTGCGGTCGATGTGCAGGCCGGCCGCGCACCGCTTCCCCACGGTGCACCGGCCGGCGCAGTGCCGCATGCAGACTTGGTCGGTCGGGTTCCCGCCAAACTTGGCCACCACGGTGGCGACATCAGCGCCGGCACGAATTTGCAAGCCGCCGCCGCCGTTCACCCCTGCGTGTTTAGAGTGTACGTTCGCTTGAGTTTCATCGGACGGGTTCCGCCATGGTATCGTACATTGGTATGCACCATAATATCGCATTTGTGGTTCTTGGGGAGTATCGGACTCCGGAAAAAAGGGGGGGTTGGGGGGAAAATGTTTCTTGGGTTTGAAGAGCGCGTGGTGCTTGCACCACTGAGGCCAGGTTATTTAACCGCGGATTTAGGGGGGGGGGGGCGTTGCAATTGTTTCTGGCTTTCGGAAGCAGGGGAAGGCGAGACAGTTTGCGGTGGTCTCCGTTGGTTGTGCTGCCTCCGCTGTCTTTGCAGTCGTTCCTTGTTCTGTATTAGTTTGCGAGCTGTACGTCTTCTTCCAAGGGCCGCGGGACTTGGGCCGGCAGCCGGGAAGTTGTGGCGGACGCCGACTCACCTGCGGCGGTCTGCGAGCCGCCGCAGGTGATCGAGCACGCGGGCCTGGTTTGCAGGCCGGACGGGCACCGCTTCCCCGGGGTGCAGGCCGGCGCAGTGCCGCATGCAGACTTGGTCGGTCGGGTTCCCGCCAAACTTGGCCACCACGGTGGCGACATCAGCGCCGGCACGAATTTGCAAGCCGCCGCCGCCGTTCACTCCTGCAGTTTGGGGAAGGTTGTTCACGCAGAAACAATGCCTCGGATGCACGTTCCACGCTAGCATGCAGTCTTTTTTGAGACTGGATGCAGGTCTTGCACCCCACTCTGTTCTCTTCTTTGCGTTTACCACAACAAAACTTGTAAGGGCAAGTTGTCAACAAGAAGAACCGATCGATGGCAACGTACTACCCTCACTCCCGTTGGATGAAAGAAGTAGGAGGGCGGGGAGAATGCGAACGTGCTTGTGCGCTCAGCACCGCATTGGTCTTATCTGGACTGTCGTTCGGTCCTTCAAGCCACAGGACACATAAAGCGCACCTGAGTCTGGTTGGTCGGTCGCAGGCTTTTGACAGTACCGACACAAAGCAGACCGCTTGAAACCACAAGGAGGGAGAACAAAGTGGAAGCTTGCACAATACAGACACCCCATCCATGTAGTCAGGATCCGCCGCTAGCATCTTCCACGGAGCCGGCGGCGTATGCGCGGTCCAACTCTCGACATCCGCGGCTCCGCGACGAGCCGCAAGGCGAAAGCGCTCGGACTCTGACTCTGAGGACGAACTTCGGTCTGGCCCTTCGCTGCGCCCTCGACGGCCGCGCAACGTTCGCGTCCTCCTGCCGGTCCGGCCTTCTACGACTTCCGCCTCTCGGCGTGCCGCACGGCGGAAAAGAGCAAGCGAGGATGCCTACTCTGATTACGAACTTGTCACTAGCTCACAAGCTTGGGCTTGCAGGACACTCTACTTGACCTTGTCGTACCAGGAATTCTGGCCACGTCACCTTCTCAGATGCCGTATCATGTCTTGGCAAGCTCATACGTGAATGACTGAACGCACCAGCCCGGCAGAGAGGCTGAGACAGCTTCTTCTTCGGTATGCGACCACCGACCCGGTCCAACTCTCGACATCCGCGGCTCCGCGACGAGCCGCACGGCGAAAGCGCTCGGACTCTGTCTCTGAGGACGAACTTCGCTCTGGCCCTTCGCTGCGCCGCGTCCTCCTGCCGGCCCGGTCTGCTACGACTTCCGCCTCTCGGCGTGCCGCACGGCGGAAAAGAGAGCGAGGATTCCGATGCCGATTACGAACTTGTCACTAGCTCACAGCCTTGGGCTTGCAGGACACTCTGCTTGACCTTGTCGATACCAAGAATTCTGGCGTCACCTTCTCAGATGCCGTATCATGTCTTGGCAAGCTCATACGTGAAGGACTGAACGCACCAGCCCGGCAGACACGCTGAGACAGCTTCTTCTTCGGCCTTGTCCGTTTAACAAGCACGATGTCTCGAAAACTCTGCTCGCGCTCACTACAGTCTTTGCCTAGAGGCTTTGACACCACATCACATCGCACTGAGCAGACGGCTGGGAACCGCAAGAGGGAAACCAAGTAGGAAACTTACACAATACAGACACTACCTTCGGAACCAAGTAGGAAACGTACACAATACAGACACAGTACAGACACAATTCAGACACAATAGACATTACCTGTGTCAGAGCTCTCTTCGAAAGCCTTCGGCGCCTGTCCATCTTCCGAGGTCACTTTGACAGCCTTGTACCTCCCTCCCTGGAGGGAGACCTTGAACACCACCTTCTGACCGACCGCGGCGGACCTGCCGTTCCACACGGCGCTGGAGTGGAAAAAGACGTCGCCCGTAGACACGTCGTCGCCGTTGAAGAGCGGGACATCCGGGCAAATGAACCCGATGCCCTTTTCGGGCCTCCACGACGAGACCACGCCCGATAGCTTCCCGGCGCTGCTGATGGACACGGACAGGTCGAAGGCCGTTGCGGCCCCCGCCGCCGCGCGCATCTCCGCAGGCGTGCCCACGGGTTTGCCATTAACCGCTGTCACCCGCATGCCAGCGAGAACCCCGGCGTGCGCACTGGGCGAGCCTTCCTTCACCCCCAGCACGCAGCCGTCCGCCGACAGCCGCATCCCCGGCGACGCCGACGCACCATCCCCGAGGCACAACCGCACAGTGCCCACACACGGTGAAAGCGGTGCGTCGTCGCCCTTGCCCGATTTGCCGCTCCCGCCTTTGCCGTTCGAGCCTTTCTTCCCTTTGCCCGCACCCTTGCCACTGTACCCGGACGGCGCCCCGGACATGATCCCCTGCTCTTCTTTGAAAGACGTGGGGAGGAAACCTAGCGTGGATGTTGTAGCTGGCAGCTGTGTGTGGATATGTGGACTGCCTGTCGTGAAGGGAGTCATTCTTTCTGGAGCGACTGGTCTTCAGAGGCCTCGATGTGAGTCAACTGTTCTGAAGGGACTGGCCATGAGAGGTCTTGTGTGTGGGTGTGGGATAAAATGGGTAGCGTCTAATGTGCGCGCTGGGCGAGCCTTCCTTCACAGATTCTTTGCATTCTAACCCAGACGATCTCTTCCCCTCACAGCCGCACACGGGCGCGAAAGAGTAGTAGTAGTAGTCGTAGTAGTATGTGTCATCCTACGCCGGGAACAAGTCAGGGTTTTAGCCCACGAACTTAGAACCCACAGTCTCGGATCAAGACCTCTCAAGGTCAGTCCCTTCAGAACAGTTGACTCACATCGAGGCCTCCAGAGACCAGTCGCTTCAGAAAGATTGACTCGCCAGCCGTCACACCAGGTTTCCTCCCCACGTCGTGGCAAGGGCGCGGGCAAAGTTTCCGGCAAAGGGAAGAAAGGCTCGAACGGCAAAGGCGGGAGCGGCAAATCGGGCAAGGGCGACGACACGCCGCTTTCGCACTGTGCGGGGGTGCCTCGGGGAGGGGTGCGTGTGGCGATAATCTGCATCGCCGGAAGATGCGACGATCGCCAGCCCGGTGGCTCAGGGTAGCAGACCCCTTCGTCGGCGCGCGCACCTGGTATGTGTCCGCACGTGCAATATACAAAGTACTTTCGTCCAGCCCGGAGAGGGGGTGTGGTCCTGGAATGGATAGTCCTGGAAGGGGTCTGCCTATCCCTTGTTCGGGTGTTGGGGTGGGTCTCTCCTGCTTGACGGGATTGCTGTCCCATTCCGAAAGAATGAGGAAGGTGAGCTGACATTCTTTGATCCTGCTGGGTTTGGTCTCTTAGTAACGCCGAGTGACTGTCTACTTGCAACCCCGCCTCATCCCAAACTCTTCTGGTGTTGGTTCGGGAAGGTGTACTGAAGTTCGCGGCGGTTCGCGGAGGCGTGTCCTCGAGCAAGGTGTGGTGGAAGAGGAGCTCGCAAGCTGGCTGAAGGAGAACTGTGAAAATGTTTTACCAGCGCTTCCGCGCTTGTGACCTCAGCAATAAAAGAGGGGAGACCGTTCCAGTCCGCATCCCCCCGACAGCTCTTCTCTGCTGGCAAAGGACCATTGGGATAGGAGCCATTGGGACAATCCCATGGTACCGCGTGAATGGCGCGATCGGGCCCACGGCAGCGCAAGCCAGCTAACGGTGGTCGCGCACGCAGCCTGTCTGCTCGCGGTCGCGCCGGCCCGGCCCGCAACCGCAGCCGCCATATGGCGGCCACATTCGCCCGTGCCGTGCCCACACGCCGGCCAGCTCATCCCATCGAGCTAGCAATCCAGCTAAGGGGCACAACCGAGGATCCCGTAGCGTCAGCGGTCCGGCCAAGGAACGTAGCTGAGGTCCGTCTGGTAGAACAGCGCAATAAACATGAGTTTAATTCGCACACCGGAGCGGCGCCTACGGCTCCGAAGGCAACCGCACGGAAGGAGAATAAAACGCATATTTCTTTTGGATTTTTCCGTTTTCCAAGGTGGACTAGAGGATGTGACACCAGTTTCCTCCCAGATTTTTTTTTGTCAACAACAGCAGCTCGTGCTGGGATCCTTTTTTCCGTTTTTTTTTTTTTTTTTTTTTTTTTTGAAGTGTGAGGACAGGGATTTATATAGCTTTTGCTCCTCTGAAGAAAAGTCCTTTTTCCCCTCGGGGTCCTGTCCCGGATCCAAAATTAATTAGAATTGGTAGTCAACAGGCACCGTGCCAGCCCAGCCCAGCCCACCCAACAACTCCAGCCCAATAACCCAGCCCAGCCCAGTCCAACATACCAGCCCAGCCCAGCCCAGCCCAGCCCAGCCCAGCCCAGCCCAGCCCAGCCCAGCCCAGCCAGCCCAGCCCAGCCCAGCCCAGCCCCAGCCCAGCCCAACAACTCAGCCCAGCCCAGCCCAGCCCAGCAACTCAGCCCAGCCCAGCCCAGCAGCCCAACAACTCAGCCCAGCCCAGCCCAGCCCACAACTCAGCCAATAACCCAGCCCAGCCCAGTCCAACATACCAGCCCAGCCCAGCCCAGCCCAGCCCAGCCCAGCCCAGCCCAACAACTCAGCCCAGCCCAGAGCCCAGCAACTCAGCCCAGCCCAGCCCAGCCCAGCCCAACAAGCCAGCCCAGCCCAGCCCAGCCCAACAACAAAGGCTCAACCAACAACCAGCCCAGCCCAGCCCAGTCCAACATACCAGCCCAGCCCAGCCCAGCCCAGCCCAGCCCAGCCCAGCCCAGCCCAGCCCAATAACCCAGCCCAGCCCAGTCCAACATACCAGCCCAGCCCAGCCCAGCCCAGCCCAGCCCAATAACCCAGCCCAGCCCAGTCCAACATACCAGCCCAACCTCAGAGCTTCTCTCCCTTCGGGATGAGCGTAACAAAGGCTGTATTTACTGCCTCTAGTACTGCTACTTCTGATAGCATGCTGTGAGCTTCTGTCGTCATGCTACCTCTGACCGCCCAGCTTGGAGTGAACGACACTGGAAAGAAGGGATGACGGTGTAGAAAAGGAAGCAACGACGATCAAGGGTCGCTGGGGGGGCGCTTGGTCCGCTTGGAAAAAGAGGTAGGCCGAAAGACTAGACCAAAGACACAGGATTCTGCTCCCTGCGCGATCTCCAAGCCAGAATGGCCTTCGCCGCTTCGAAGTAGACCGAAATCTTCGCAAATTGCAGTCGTGTTCTTCGCACATTGGTGTACGAAATATTGTCATCGTCCTCTTCGCTCTCGTTACCTTCGGGCCTTGGAGGAGTCGCAAGGTACTCCCTCAGAAGCAAATCGAGGAACTCCTCTGTGATCTTCGGGACGTTGTAAGACACAAACAGGCACATGCGGACAGTTTTGTTTGCAAGCCTGTTCCGAAGGTAGGTTCGGAGGAGCTTGACCTTTGAAAACAAGCGTTCAACAGATGCTGTTCCGAGGGGCAACACAAGGGCAATGCGAAGTAGGCGGGTAGTGTGGGGGTACTGTAATCGCAATGCCTGGTTGTTCAGGAATTCCTTGCAGTATTCTGTGAACGAAGTCTTGGGGGCACTTGCCTGTATTCGAGCAAACTCCACAAGGGCAGAAGGAAACTCCGTGCGGGTGTCGCTTATCGTACCCTCGTCAAAAAACGCGGGGGTCTCGGTTTCAGCCACCGTTCCTGCAGCGTTTTCAACGGCCATTGTTTTTTCGGTCCCGAAGTGGTCCAGGGCAGCTTCGAGCATTCCCTCGAGCGCCTCTAGGCTTCCCGGTTGGATGCGGGCAACAACTTCCGGTGTCGTTCCATGAAGGGAAACGTCTTGAAAAGCCCGCTTGAAGTGGCGACCACGGGGGTCAAATACCCCAAGGCCCTGCAGGACCGGCAACCCGCTCAGCCTCTTGTCCACTGCCTTGATAAGAGAGTCGATGAACGTTTTTCCTATTTGCATGTGAAACTGCTCCACAAACTCGTGTGTGACGGATGGTGTTCCCCAGTCGGCAGGCTTCGCCCAGTTGATTTGCAAATGGCAGGAGCTGTACTCAGGAAACTTTGTTGGGCTATCCATTAGGGTCTTGAGCTCGTTCACATAGAACCCCTTTAGGTACCCAACCTCTGCCCAGCACAAGTCCGCACGTTGCAACTGGGCACTGAAGCGTGACAGGATAGGAGATGCAACTGAAAGAAGAAACAATGCAACGAGAACCGAATTATTAAGTTGAGTGCGCAATGCCTGTGCCTGCTCTTTCGCGTTCCCTTCACCGTGACAAGACAAGGAAAACACGGCGTGCATGCATGTCTTCAGCGTGGTCACGAGTGTGGATGCAGCTCGAAAATGTGACACCCAACGAGTGTCTCCCACTTCCACCAACTCGAGAGAGCGGAAAAAGAAAAAGTTATCCGCGACCTCATGCATGCGCCTGACATCCTCTTCGGCTTCTTTGAATGCACGCACCTTGGCCTGTGTGTCCCCCCTTCCGCGCCGAAAGTAGACAAACACACTTTAACGAACGAGAAACAGGAAACAACCACAGGAATTTCGTCTCCGGCACTCACACATGCGAGGTTGAAAAGGTGCGCCAAACACCATACCCAAATTATAAAAGGGCACATGAAGCGACGCACATGCGAACAGGCGCCCTCATACAGGCCGCTCATGGCAGCGCAGCCGTCGGTACTAACCCCCACGCAAGATGGGAACAAGTTCAGCCCCGCAAACGTCTTTTGCAATAAAAGGGCAATATTACGCCCGGTTGGAGCACACTTTATCGGACGTATTTCCCAAAACACCTCCTCCGGGGTGTGGTCCTCGGTCAGCAATTTGACGAAAAAGCCGAAATTGGCGTTTTTCGCGCGGTCCTGGGACTCGTCGGTCATGAGGGACAAAAAGCTGCTTCCCTTGACCTTACGCAACACGCGCTCTTTCGAGAGGGCGAAAAGGCTGCGTAACAGTATGTTGCGTGTCGTAGCCGATGTCAGAGTATCCCGGTGCCTCATGGATTGGCGGATTGGCTCGCAGCTTTGAGCTTCATGTTCAGCGAGAGAGGAGAAGTCGTCGAGAGAACGATGACACGATGAACGAAGTGCTGAGTATTCATAATTCTATCAACAACGCCTGTTATGTCATTGACAGGATCACCGTCGGCACTTTTCTTCCCTCCGATTTCCGCTCTCATGTTCTCCATGAACCGCTGCCAACACTCCTTGTGACCAGTCACGCTCTCATGCGCCTTCATCGTTTGCCCAAGGCGGTCTCGCCGTGCATTCCAAACGAGAGCCTCATGGACAAGAGAGCCTCTGTTCCCCTTCCAATTCGCGCCGCCCCAGCAGCACCGACACACAACACCTTCTGGAACGACCTGGAGCCAGGGCTTGCTCCGTAGCTTCTCCATGAAGTCCGTCGTATCGTGCTCGTCAGGGACGAGGCTAGCTTCGAACGACGTCGGAAACCACTCCTCGCTCGGATCTGGGGCGACTGGAGCGTCGTGTCCATACTTTCCTTTCACGTAGGAAGCGACTTCGCTGCGAAGGAGATGGGGAAAGGGAGGGGCGCCCATGAAAGCTGCTCGACTGAAGAATTGGTAGTCAACGTCCAATTTCGGATTCTGAATTTAATTAGAATTGGTAGTCAACGTCCAATTTCCGATCTCAAATTTAATTAGAATTGGTAGTCAACGTTCGATTTTGAATCCAAATTTAATTAGAATTGGTAGTCAACATCCAATTTCCGATCTCAAATTTAATTAGAATTGGTAGTCAACGTTCGATTTTGAATCCAAATTTAATTAGAATTGGTAGTCAACGTCCAATTTCGGATTCTGAATTTAATTAGAATTGGTAGTCAACGTCCAATTTCCGATCTCAAATTTAATTAGAATTGGTAGTCAACGTCTAATTTCCGATCTCAAATTTAATTAGAATTGGTAGTCAACGTCCAATTTCCGATCTCAAATTTAATTAGAATTGGTAGTCAACGTTCGATTTTGAATCCAAATTTAATTAGAATTGGTAGTCAACGTCCAATATCGGATTCTGAATTTGATTAGAATTGGTAGTCAACGTCCAATTTCCGATCTCAAATTTAATTGGAATTGGTAGTCAACGTTCGATTTTGAATCCAAATTTAATTAGAATTGGTAGTCAACATCCAATTTCCGATCTCAAATTTAATTAGAATTGGTAGTCAACGTCCAATTTCGGATTCTGAATTTAATTAGAATTGGTAGTCAACGTCCAATTTCCGATCTCAAATTTAATTAGAATTGGTAGTCAACGTTCGATTTTGAATCCAAATTTAATTAGAATTGGTAGTCAACGTTCAATTTTGAATCCAAATTTAATTAGAATTGGTAGTCAACGTCCAATTTCGGATTCAAATTTAATTAGAATTGGTAGTCAACGTCCAATTTCCGATCTCAAATTTAATTAGAATTGGTAGTCAACGTCCAATTTCCGATCTCAAATTTAATTAGAATTGGTAGTCAACGTCCAATTTCCGATCTCAAATTTAATTAGAATTGGTAGTCAACGTTCGATTTTGAATCCAAATTTAATTAGAATTGGTAGTCAACGTCCAATTTCGGATTCTGAATTTAATTAGAATTGGTAGTCAACGTCCAATTTCCGATCCCAAATTTAATTAGAATTGGTAGTCAACGTCCAATTTTGAATCGGATTCTGAATTTAGAATTGGTAGTCAACGTCCAATTTCCGATCTCAAATTTAATTAGAATTGGTAGTCAACGTTCGATTTTGAATCCAAATTTAATTAGAATTGGTAGTCAACGTCCAATTTCGGATTCTGAATTTAATTAGAATTGGTAGTCAACGTCCAATTTCCGATCTCAAATTTAATTAGAATTGGTAGTCAAGATCTAATTTCCGATCTCAATTTAATTAGAATTGGTAGTCAACGTCCAATTTCCGATCTCAAATTTAATTAGAATTGGTAGTCAACGTTCGATTTTGAATCCAAATTTAATTAGAATTGGTAGTCAACGTCCAATTTCGGATTCTGAATTTAATTAGAATTGGTAGTCAACGTCCAATTTCCGATCTCAAATTTAATTAGAATTGGTAGTCAACGTTCGATTTTGAATCCAAATTTAATTAGAATTGGTAGTCAACGTCCAATTTCGGATTCTGAATTTAATTAGAATTGGTAGTCAACGTCCAATTTCCGATCTCAAATTTAATTAGAATTGGTAGTCAACGATCTAATTTCGATCTCAAATTTAATTAGAATTGGTAGTCAACGTCCAATTTCCGATCTCAAATTTAATTAGAATTGGTAGTCAACGTTCAATTTTGATCCAAATTTAATTAGAATTGGTAGTCAACGTTCAATTTTGAATCCAAATTTAATTAGAATTGGTAGTCAACGTTCCAATTTCCGATCCCAAATTTAATTAGAATTGGTAGTCAACGTCCAATTTCCGATCTCAAATTTAATTAGAATTGGTAGTCAACGTTCGAATTTGAATCCAAATTTAATTAGAATTGGTAGTCAACGTCCAATTTCGGATTCTGAATTTAATTAGAATTGGTAGTCAACGTCCAATTTCCGATCTCAAATTTAATTAGAATTGGTAGTCAACGTCCAATTTCCGATCTCAAATTTAATTAGAATTGGTAGTCAACGTCCAATTTCCGATCTCAAATTTAATTAGAATTGGTAGTCAACGTTCGATTTTGAATCCAAATTTAATAAGAATTGGTAGTCAACGTTCAATTTTGAATCCAAATTTAATTAGAATTGGTAGTCAACGTTCGATTTTGAATCCAAATTAAATTAGAATTGGTAGTCAACGTTCAATTTCCGATCCCAAATTTAATTAGACTTGGTAGTCAACGTCTCGCCTCCCATCACACCCTTTGGCCCTCCGCCCCTGGCCCTCCTGCCTCCTCTTTCCCCGCCTCCGTTTTACTCTTCCTGCCCCCATGGCTTCGCCATGGCTTCGTCCCTCACCCCCGCTGATCCCGGTTGGTAGTGACCGGCCCTACCCCAACCCCCAGCCCAAAATTAAGTCAATTTTTTTTTTTTCGCGCTCGGGGTGGCCCCGAGCCCCAGACCCATATATAAATCACTGTGTGAGGATTTGCCTCACAATTGAAACTGACGCTAACCCTATGAATTCAGGCTATTAGCTTCATTTGTATCCAGTTTTCCAAATTCCGTCTCAATAGCCAATTGGCTTTTCCCGCCCTGAAATCGAAGCCTTTGTTTATTTAGGCCACCCGAACATTCCAAAGGGGGGGGGGGGGCCGGGGGGCACCGCCCCCCGGCAAACGGTACGGTACATTCAGGTGGAGAAATAGTTTGCACTTCTCAGTCCGTTTGTCGCGTAAGACATACGACCAACGTGCTGGTGGCACTGTTTGCCATCTGTGTGACCCTCGCCCCGCTTCCCCTGGTGCGAACTCCTGAAGCCAACAGCCCATTTCAAATTCATCCACCACTCAGATAGTGTGGCACGAGTAGATGCAGACCGGAATCACACGGAACAAGGCACTTGTGTCAACTCGGAGAGAATCTGTCAAGAATTCTAGGCTGCTTCTGAGCCTCGACTCTCTCACTCGGCTCAGCACCGGCGGCAGCCCCAAACTTCTGCCAGTCAGCCCACCATGCCCAGCGGCGACCCACTGATGGCCAGCCCCTGACCGCCGGCCAGCTTCCTGGCACAGCTGGCCTAACCCACACCCCCACGACTTTTTTCATCGAAGGTCGTTTTTTGCACTTTTTTTGTGTTTCCGACGATTCCGAATGGACGTACAGATTGGTGTCTTTCGACCTTTTGTATGCTTGTGGAGTTCAGCTTACTACGTGCTTGTGGTGATCGGTAGGGTTCCCAAAGTAAATGTTTTATGATATCGTATCTTCGAGCTTTTTTTTATTTTTTGAGCCGCCCGGATTTCCAAATTCCGTCAGCTGACGGAATTTGGAATGGGAAGCTAATGCCCTGCAAACAATGCCAAACATGAAATGTTGGAGGAAACGAGAAGCTCGTCGCCGCAAACCGTGGCGTTTTCACTTGCGTCCTGAATCCAGCTTTACGTAAAAAACGATCAGGCCCTGCGATCAACGAAAACAACTCTCTCTTCCCGTCATCATCATCATTAGTTTTGTATCAGTCGCGGTTGCGCGAGTGACGAGCTCTTATTTTCGTTTTCGTTTTGTGCTCAGTAGCAGCAGAGCTCGCCTGCTTTGGTAAGTAACATGTAGCCGGCTGCATGTTTTGAGTTGTGCGTTGTGAACAAACAGGTGTGCAAACGCGTGCGCATGTACACTCGAAGCCCCGGTGGGACACATCCCGCTTTAGAATTCCAGCGTTAACTTCAGTTTCTGAAGCTGGGCTCCACCTTACGCACTTGAGGTGCCGTCAGTTCTGCAGTTAGACTGGCCCTTCACTTTGCTTGTGCGTGTCGGTTTAGATCGGGCTCACTACACTTGTTTGTGGGTGCAATTCCCTCAAATCCCACCAAACAAATTTTGTTCCCTATATCTCAATGCCTTGCCCAAGGCAATCCCGTTGGGAGATAAGGGAACAAAATATATGAAGTGGTGGGATTTATGGGAAATTCACCTTGAATTTCCCTGGTTCATTTACAGGTTGGGCCGATCACCCACCAAAAACCCGCGCTTTTGTCTACGTCTTTTTAGGCGTCACGACACAGCCGGCAAGATTGTTAGTACTGAAAGGATTGGCACGCGCTTTCTTTTTCGTTTGTGCGTACGGCGAGAATAAAACGTTGGCCACTGAGCCGGTCCGCCCCTGTCCCCTGGAACTGCGTTGAATTGCCTGCTGCTGTTTTCCGATGATTCGAATGAGTGCAATCGCCTGAAGCACGACACGGTACAAGAGGTGGCCACCTCTTCCCCAGTGACTCATCCAGGCCATCGCTACAGATATTCTGCATGCTAACCTCAACTAACTCAAACTATCCCATGTATCGTTGTATCGTCGATGCAGATGAACGCCATAAATTCTTTGCATTCTAACCCAAACATCTATCGTCTATCAGCAGTCTCACGCAGTTCATGGGCGAGGGGGTGGACTAGCGCAGCTGAGAAGGGACACACGACGGTTAAGAAACCGTTACAGTATCACTGCGGGAATGCTGCTGCGCAGTCGTCAAGCACCCAAGAACCAGGTGGTTGGGGGGGGTTTGCAAGAACGTGCTTGGAATGGGTATGTGCTCAACACCGCACTGGTCCCGTCTGC
The DNA here is from genome assembly GCA_030068145.1 of Diplonema papillatum. NCBI lineage: Eukaryota > Euglenozoa > Diplonemea > Diplonemida > Diplonemidae > Diplonema > Diplonema papillatum. Next base: position 53,046 of record JAPJBO010000704.1, read on the forward strand.
GCCGTGTTTCGGTCCTTTAAGCCACGGACACATAAGGCGGACCATCATCAGCGCGGAACCTGAGTGTCTGCAGACAGGACTGCGGTGTGAGTCTGGTTTGTCAGGCGGCTGTTCGTAGCTCGTCACAGCCAGGACCACCCGTGCTACTAGAGCACAGGCGAATCCGTCACGGGGAGAAGGCCCCTACAACCGTGTCTGAGCAATCAGTTAAAAAACTCAGGGCACTCGCCCTGATTGTGACTGCGACTCGCTAGGCAGCACTGACTTGTCTTCTTTTTACGGTGGCAATCTGCGAAGTAAACTCCGCAGAGCACAGTGGACATGGGGTTGCCGTGTGCAGCACCAATGGTTGAAGTACCAAAAGGAAAAGAGTGCGAGGAAGTAATCCTGCGTGCTGAGGGCAGCAAGTCGCGTTACGCGAAGTACCCTACTGGAATGGGGGGATTGCAAGAACGTGCTTGGAATGGGTATGTGCTCAACACCGCACTGGTCCCGTCTGCGCCGTGTTTCGGTCCTTTAAGCCACGGACACATAAGGCGGACCATCATCAGCGCGGAACCTGAGTGTCTGCAGACAGGACTGCGGTGTGAGTCTGGTTTGGAGGGTTGGTAGGGGGGGGGCGGGGGGGGGGGGGGTGTCGTTGGACGGGAAGAAAAAAATTGATTTGATTCCTCTTCGTTCTTTCTTGCAGTCATGTCACCAAGAAGTATCCCGCAGACTTTACGTCTGCGAACACAAAAGGCGCAGACAGACCAGTAAGCAGAATTCCTGACGCGAAACGAACGGGTCGTAGCGGCTAGTGCTGGATCCTGGAAGGGAGGGGACTGGGGCACCTTTCCTTGCGCGACGGACGGGGTTGCCTCGCTCAGCCTCAGCCCCCGCAGCCAACCGGTGGCAACAACGGGCAGTGTCGTGCAAGAATGGCAGGAAAGGAGGGGAGATTGCAAGAACGCGCTTGGAATGGGTATGTGCTCAACCGCACTGGTCCCGACTGCGCCGTGTTTCGGTCCTTTAAGCCACGGACACACAAGGCGGAGCATCATCAGCGCGGAATCTGAGTGTCTGCAGACAGGCCAGCGGTGTGAGTCAGGAAAGGGAGAGCCGTTGTTATTGGTGCTGGTTTTGACAGGAAAGGGGGATGGAGAGTTTACCGTTTAGGCACATTGCCTCTCACGCGTATTTGACGCTCGGGAAAGGAGGGGGGAATCGTAGTTCCGTGTTTGGGCAGAACTTGCCCCCTCACGATGTTTGAGGCTAGCGTCAAGTCTTGTTTGAAGGATTGCAAGAACGTGCTTGGAATGGGTATGTGCTCAACACCGCACTGGTCCCGTCTGCGCCGTGTTTCGGTCCTTTAAGCCACGGACACGGACACATAAGGCGGACCATCATCAGCGCGGAACCTGAGTGTCTGAAGACAGGACAGCGGTGTGAGTCACTTGTTTGAAGGGGAGGGGTGAAGGGATGCAAGAACGTTGGTTGTGCTCAACACCGCATCGGTCCTGTCTGCACCGCAGAGCAACCGTCGCCACCACGAGAGCAGGAGAAAAGAAGTGCGTGGTTCCGTGTTGGGAAAGGGAAGTTGTCTCAAAACTATCCGCAAAGGAGAAGGTGTCGGTTCGTGTGTTACGCCTAGAGACTAGTGTCCCCGCGAGCCCGAAATCGTGGTTGGTCAACTTCAAACCCCCTTTTCCCCGGAAAACGGCCTGAACACCCATAAATAATGTGTGCGCACTCGGGCGTTATCCAGCGGTCACCCACGACCATTATCTAACGCCACCCTAAACGAAGCTCCACCATCTCTAGTAGTCGTGTGTTTCAGTCGTGCGGCTCTCGGCGCAATGCTCGCAGAGCACGACCTAATATAAGACTGAAAGGGCGGTCGCCCAGTGACTAATGCAGGCCTGTATAGCTACAGACATTTTGCACCTAACTGCCGAGGGTTCTATCTCTCAGTAGTAAACGACGTACATGGGAAGAACCTGGCTGGGGTGGAACACGACGTATTCGGTCGTGCGCCTTGGCGGTGTCCCGCGTGTCGTGGACGGTAAGATCGAAGAGGTGGTCACCCCGTGGTGAATGCAGGCCATCGATACCGAAGTCTGCATTCTGACGGCAGACAATTTTAAGCTTTTCAGTAGTATACGACGTACATGGGGAGAACCTGGCTGGGGTGGAACACGACGTATTCAGAGTTGATGCAGCCGTAGCCGGGTTTCGCGCGTCCGCCGAGGCCTTTGATGTAGTAAGAGTCGTGCGCCTTGGCTGTGTCCCACGTGTCGTGGACCTGGTCGACGAGCGCCGCCGGGTCCTCGCACCGGACGAAGTCGTGCATCGCCCGCTGGTCGAGCAGGTTGGCCTCGATGCGGTACGGGCTGCCCAGGTTCACGCGGCAGCGGATCATTGCCCGCCTCCCGTTGCCGTCGGGCACCACGTACCGGTTCGACTTCTGCGCATCGTCGGCCAGGTACACTCCAAGCCCGAACATGTGGCAGAGGTTCCATTCATGCGGCTCGACGCAATGCTCGCAGTCTGTCCCGCAGAGCGTGGTACACAGGTTCTTCCCGCCGGAAACTCCGCAGGCTGGCGACGGCTTCGTGTCCGAAGGACACTGCACCCCCCTCTTCAGTATAGTGTCCAGCGCCGCCGCGTTCGTGCCGTGCCAGAGGTCCTTCTCGAGGACGGCGCCGCCCTTGTCGCTGAGGAACGCGCGCCGGGACTCGTACGCCTCCTCCTGCGCTTTGTTGACGATCCGCTGGACTTTCGAGATGATCCCGACGGACCCGAACAGCCGCGAGATTTCGTGCAGCTTCGCGCCGGTGACTTCCGCGTACGAAACGGCGGCGTCGTACGTGGGGAAGCTTTCGAGGCTGTGCTTGAAGGAGCAAGCCTCCGTCCAGTCTCGGTGCCCGCGCAGGTTCCACGCCCGGCAGAACCGGCCGGGACCGGAGAGCCTCGGGCAGCTCCGGTTGGCGTTCCGAGGGTTGCAGGGCTGCGCGTCGTCGACCGAGACGCGGTGCTTTCCCCGGTACAACCTCGTGTTCAGCTCTGCGAACACGAACCGCGACACCGGGTCCCGCAGCTCGACGTACGCGCCGAGGCGGGCGCCGTTGCGCTCTCCCTTCACGCGTGCGATGGCATGCGGCTTCAAGAACTCCGCCATGTCTTTCAGCAGCGCCTGTATAGTAAGGGATTGCATTAGTACTACCGTGGATAGTAAGGGATTGCATTAGTACTACCGTCCCTCGGGACTACTGACAGGCCTTCAACTACTTTAGTATACGGTAGGAACTGGAGCAAAGCGCATGGAAGGATGAGCACGCCACCCGAGCCCACAACAGGAGAATTCGGGTGGGTTGAGGTGGGTCTACTGAGACTGATTTTTTCTTCTTCGTCTTCTCGTTGGCCCATTGACATGGTCGACAGGCGCACTCTATCCCATTCGCTAGTAAGCAAGTTATCAGGCTTCTGTCAGACTTCTCTCTTTCCTTCCCTTTCTGATGAAAAATGAACTCGATGACCCAAGCCGAGATCGAGTGCGATGAGGCCAGAAGCTAGCTGCCAATTCCCCTGAGCAGCGCACTGTGCACGTGTTGCCATTAGCCGTGCTTGCACACGTGGCCGGGGACCACCGTGAGGCGGTTGGCAACTCCGAATTAGATCCCAGCGCCTGTTGAAAAGACAAAGTTGCGATGGCTAGGAAGAACCCCTCAGACAGTACTGCCCGGCCTTTCGTTCTTCTTCGAAGAAGACGCTCTTAATAGAAAAGAAATGCAAAAGTGGGAAAAGGGGCGGGTGTTGTAAGACAACCCTTTCCCACTTTCTGACTATTTTTCCGGGGGGGAATCTTGGTGGAGCATGCACGGGCAGTGCTTCCTGCCTTTCGTGCATGCTCAGCCGCCGTTCATTTCCGCATACGAAAGTTACGATACGTTTGGGCTGCCTGAAGAACCCCTTGGGGTAATCTCAGACAGTGCTGTCTAGGGCTACAGTACGATCTTTCAGAGTGAAACTCCGGGGCTTTTGTGCAAACCAAGTTTCGACATGCTAGTGACTTTGAGCCTATCTCACCCACCGCGCCGTTTTTTAGCAAGCGCTTCGAAAACGGTTTAAACAACCTGTCGGGGGACAGCGAGTCAGAAAACTGCGTTTTTTTTAGAGTTAAAGTTCGCTTTCTGTGGGATTCCACGAGGTTTGAGGTATGGTTTCGTTGAACGATTTGCCCTGGACGTTTGTTTCTTGGTACAGGGCGCAAGGAAACGCCGTGGATGGCCTGTGACGCGTTCTTATTTCCTCCAACATTGCATCATGTACATACAATGCATGTTTCGTAAAAAGAAAAAGAAGACGGAACTCACGGAAGGACCTGTTTTGTATCTTTACATGGCAGGTTCCAACGCTGCCAACTTTCTTTTTTGTACTGACATGTCCAGCGTGGTATGTTGCATAGGATAAGGGGGGGGGGGGGGGGCGGAAAATCCCCGTTATTTCACCAGGGTCTGACGGGCACTGAGGCCCCATACCCTTCCTTAAACATCATTCTGCGTTCAAATACGCCCTCAGAAGCCTCCGGAGAGCCTTCTATGATGTCCCAAATGCGATTTTGTGGGTTTTTAGGGGGTCCCCGTCTGCTGGCCGTAAACCGCCATAGAAGACACATATGCAACCTGATGCTGGGTCGCTCCTCGGAGCAAAATCTCGGCCTAAACACACGTTTTCGGCGTTCTCTATCATTCTCCAGGTGCATTCGACCCTCGGACTTCATAAATTATCTCGCTTACAGGTGTTCCGGGGTGTGCAAAAACAAGGCGAATGGACCCTACAGACCGTACCACGCCCTGCCTGTCTATACAGGCTTTGGGGTCGAATTGCGCCGCCTTGGCGCCATGTGCACCGTTTTGGTCTCGTTTGTGCTGCTTTGGGATCCACTAAGAACTCTGGTCTGATTTGCGGGACGCTTTGCTCGGTTTTGGTGCCCACTTTCACCGTTCAAAGTGCATCCAGTGGTGAAGACTTTGCGCCGAAGCTGGAGAGGAAGCGACCCAGTAGGCTCGGAGGACTCAAACTGTGGCCCAGGTGATACTGCCGACCATGGCGGGTGTGTGCGCCACACAGTTTGTCTGACCAAGCTCACTGCACAGGAGCTTGCCACACATCCCTCGGGTCATGTGCCGCCTGTGCAAAGACATCCAGCGAGAAGCACTTTGCAGCCATGGGTGAGAAAGATGCCAGAAGGGAAGACATTGCCAGGAAAGCTCTGAAAGCCTGCCCTGAAAGCGGTGAAGCCTGCTTCAAAATCATGAAGTGAACGCGTCGTAGTCAACCGCTTGAGAACGGCTGATGATCGCCTGTTACTTAACGCTTGTCCTACTTCGTTCACCAAGCCTTGCAGAATCACCAGAATAGCATAACATGATGCAGGTAGAAGCCTGAACAGGCCTTAGAACAGTGAAAGTGGGCGCCAAAACCGAGGAAAGCGTCCCGCAAATCAGACCAGAGTTCTTAATGGACCCCAAAGCAGCACAAACGAAGCCCGAAACGGTGGATGTGGCGCCAAAGCCGGTGCAATTTGACCCCAAAGCCTGTATAGACAGGCAGGGCGTAGTTCGGTCTGTCCCCAATGCAGGGGGCCATTCTCCTTATCTTTGCACGTCCCGGAACACCTGTGAGTGAAAGAAACCACGAAGCCCGAGGGTCGAATGCACCTGGAGAGTGCTAGAGAACGCCGAAAACGTGTGTTTGGGCTGGGATCTTGCACAGAGAAGCGACCCAGCATCAGGTTGCATATGTGTCTTCTATGGTGGTTTACGGCCAGCAGGCGGGGGGACCCCCTAAAAACCCACAAAATCGCATTTGGGACATCATAGAAGGCTCTCCGGAGGCTTCTGAGGGCGTATTTGAACGCAGAATGATGTTTTAGGAAGGGTATGGGGCCTCAGTACCCGTCAGACCCTGGTGAACTATGCGGGGATTTTTCCGCCCAAACCCCCCCCCCCCCCTTTTGGCATCGTACCATATGTACCCTTGTTCGACTGGCGCTCTTCACTTGACCGACGTATTCGGGCTGTCGGAGGCTGATACTGTTTTTTTCTTCGGTATGATTCGGAGTCCCTGCAGCGGTGCGCTGGACATGGCCGAACCCGACGCTACGTCTTCACGTCTTGCTGGTGAATAGCTTCAAACGTCCTCAGCCATTCTTCCCGGGCTGGCTATTTGTCGCATAATACTTCGCGATCGATGGAAAGATGTTGGCAAACAGCAGTGTGGGTGCTTCTTCGAAGTCGCTAGGGGACATGTTCGGAGAAATCGAAACAGGGGGAAGGTGGGCAACAAATGTGCTTGCGTTGCTTGAGGGTCATAGCTAGAGGGCAAGTCAGATGGACCAGCGGCAACCGAACTTTCGCCGACGCCAAATCGAACGGTCTGCGGCAAGAGACTAAGCTTCCACGTGCGGCGGGAGCTAGACCTGCCAACGGGCAGTCAAATCGAACGGTCTGCTACAGATTAGGCTCCACGTGTAGGAATGAAACCTGTCAACGGGTGGTCGAATCGAACGGTCTGCTGCAACAGAGTAAACAACAAGTAACCACATGCAGAAAGTCGGCTTTCGACGTCCCGGCTGAGTGGCGCGTGTCCGGTGGCACTACGATTCTGGTTGTTTTCCGCACACCGAATCACGTCATGTGCATTTGTGCCAGCGGTACTGGTGACAGCTGAGTCTGGATCTGCCCCACCGCAGACTCAATGTTGCTCTTGATGCAAGGAGAGCAGCAACAGAATGCGCAATTGTAAACCATGGTACACGGCGAGCATGTCCACTGGAACGGGCAGAATGCACAGCATGGCGGCTCCCTGTACATGTAGAACGAGCTCGGAACTTCTCGATCGCCGCACAGGCAGCAAGGCAGACTCGATGTGGTGGACACGGAGAAGGTGCGCAAATCGAGTTTATTCTTTTCAAAAGTCACCGGTTGAACACCTGCGGCTACGAAAACAGGGGACAGGTTCACTTCAAACTCGGCCTGCACGTCACCTTTGGCTGAAACTGTTGATTCGCCGGAATCTCTGCAGAAGCAGGGACCCAGGCGACAGCACAGGAAACGCGATAGCCTGCAGTGCCACCTAAACGGAGCGAGTGACACGTCTATATTGCGAAGTGCCATGTCCATTCCCGCGGATTTCTTTGGAGGGAGCTCCCAGTCATTCTTTCCGCCGACTTGCAAGCGCGATATCTTGATCGGGTCCTCTGTGGCAAACACCCACCAGCAGCAGCAACACTGGAAGCCGAAGCTGCCCGGATTGATCAGCGCTTGATGCTCTTCGGCTGCTGCGGGCTTTGGCGACGCGGAAACCGGCTCCGCATCGGGGGCTGTGCTCTGCGCTTTCTTATCCACAGCATCGCGCTGCACCAGCGTCTGTTGCAGAAGAAGGATGACGCGAGACAGGACTTCGGCTTTTTCCCGCTCGAAGATGGAGCGGTCCCGTCGTAGCTCTTGTCCGACCCTCAAGTAGGCACCTGCCTCGAAGACTTTCGAATACTTCTGCATCTCTGCTGCAGCAACCAGCAATCTTTCGTCATCACTGCTCTCCTCCCAATCCTGTGCCCACAATGCCACTTCCTCAGTTGAAGGCAATTGGCGAGGAGCCTGTACTCCCTCCTCTTCACTCTCCGGAGCTTGGGGTGCGTCTGCTTCGTACCTGCCTCCAGCATACCATGCAGCGCGAGCCCCCCTCGGTTGGACCCATGGGTCGCGGAAAGCAGCGCAGAATTTTGCCTGTTCCTTATAGACGCGACTATCGGCAGCTGCGTCACCCTGTGCTGCGGCCCACCTCACGGCAGGCGGTCGGTTGGGGCCTGTGGGAACCTTCCATGCATCAGCGCTGTACAGACAGTCGTTGTCGAGCTCTAGAGTCTCGAAAACCAGGTCGTTTTTCTGCTTTGTGAGGTGGTAATGATTCCTGTTCTGTTTCTCACGTGCGACGGTGGGAACACGGCCACATTCTGTCGGCCAGATGGCACGCGAGGTCTGAACCTGCACGAGCGGCAAGTCAAGGTAAGCGGGATCGTAAGGACAGAGACTTGTTTCAGAAGCTCTGCCGAGCAGGCAACCCTTGCACGTGCCGATGGGGCAGTGCTAGTAGAATTGGGCATTTTTACGGTCAACAACTCAAAATTCTCCTGACTGACGGACGATGAGGTTTTGCCGTGGTTCACCGCGCTGTGATAGGAAAACGAGTTTCTTAGCTATGGATATTGACACGTTTCCTCGGCAACGCATCGTTGCACGTTTGAGTCAGTGGCGGTGCCCTTCACCTCGAGCAATTTGGCACTGTCTGCATTCTGGTATGTTACGCGCGTATACGCACTCAGACACTCCTCGTTTGTGTCGTCGTAGAGCAGAACGAGTAAAAATCTGTTTGAAGTACGACAAGACAGCAAGTACTTTGGCTCGGGACGTGTAGCAAGCTTCATGCACGCGCTTTCACACGATGCACTAAGCAGAGAAGGCGTAGCGCGGAAAACGACAAGGCTGAAGCGCACTCGGGTCCGGTACAGGTTAAGTGTTAAATGCGATCACACCTCCGGCTTTCCACTGCATAACGGGACGGTTTGCATCGGTACGCCTTCGAGAGACGGGCCCTGCGATTTGGTTGAGTTCCACATGCGATGCCAGACCAGGCGACGAATCACTTTCCGGAGATAAAACTGTGTCAGCCAGCTCGGCTTCATCAGATGCAGGCAGATTGCTGCAGTCCGGCGACGGTTTAGTCTGGTTGGAGCTGCTCGTTGCCTCTGTCGGCAATGTCCCCAAGTGCACTCGATGCTTGTTGAGGAAGAGAACTCGGCTCGTAGTAGCAGGGAACTGCGGACTACTTTGACGACAATGCACGCTAGTCGCCCCCACCATCGCGGCAAGCGCGGCTGTTCCAGCCGCTGTGGCAGCAGCGGCTGGCAGCCTTGGCGGCCAGTTTTATTCAGCCAGACTTTGCGTGCCAAGAAATTTCTGAAAAGTTGGAGGGCGCGGCAACAATTGATGGCCAACCAGAGTGATTTTGTTTAAGATGAAGGTCGTTTTCTAGACTGTTTCTCTTCTCAAAAGGGTGAAGATATCTTCAAGGGCAAACTACCTTAAATGTCCGGCTATAGTTTCAAATCCCCCTTATATGTCCGACATATTTTCATTTTGACACCGTAGTTTCAAAATGCCCCTTATATGCCCAACACATCTTTGACCTTACCCTTATATGTCCAACATATTTTCAAAATGCCCCTTATATGTCCGACATAGTTTCAGAATGCCCCTTATATGTCCGACATATTTTGGAAGCCGAAAGTATGTCCGACATCTTATCGGACAAGTCCTCACATACTTTCAAACTTCCCCTTATATGTCCGACATAGTTTCATATTGCCCCTTATATGTCCGACATATTTTCAGAATGTCCCTTATATGTCCGACATATTTTCAGAATGTCCCTTATACGTCCGACATATTTTCAGAGTGTCCCTTATACGTCCGACATATTTTCATATTGTCCCTTATATGTCCGACATATTCTGAAGTTACCCTTACATGTCCGACGCATTTTGAAGTTGCCTTGCATGCTCTACCTCTCGCGCAAAACCCCACAACATGATGAATCCGCAATTTTCTTCCGCGGAGTACATGCTGCCCTTGTAGTCACGAAAGCAGAGCTTGCCCCAAAGGTTTCGAGGCGTGGATCGTTTTACCTCTGCCTCATGGCATCAGATTTCTCCTACTTCTTTCAGTTTCGGGACATGACAAATGCACATTCTCATGTGAAGAGAAATCGGTTCGCGCAGGAGCTCACCGAAGCCGATGCGGAGCGGTTCACCCGGCAGATTGGTGGTAGCCGTCCCTACACCGACTGGAAAACCCTTCAGAAGAGGACGGGGACTGCACCAGATGCGAAGACGATGCTCTTGGCGGCCTGTGTGTACAAGACCACATTCGTTGTCTTCACCGCAGACGTTGTCGCAGGCAAGGTGAAGTGGTCGATGACCACCAGGTCATCCCGTGTACACCACGTACCTCCTTTGCGACGACGGACACTACTGGTTTCTCAAAACGAAGCCCACGCGAATTCTGCAGAGAATTAAGAAAGCCAAGCGCTCCCGTGTACAGCTGGCGTTGTAGTACTTCGACCAGCCAAATAATGGGGCCCTGAGCTCTGGGGTGCCGTGCAGGATTATGTCTTTCAGTTATGCATATCCCACCCGATTACCCCTGTACACAACAGTCCCCATCAATTGTTGTTGCCCTGCATTAGCTCTGCCAGTCTTTTGCCTTGCATTTCTTCACACGTGCTCGGGTTCTTGTTGCATTCGTGCGGCGTCATGTCAAGCATGAGCACCTCATTTCACTTCAAACTCCGACGAGGTGGCGACATGGAGTCGCGGGCGGATTCCGCAAATTGTAACCGGCAGAACACGTGTTCGCGGCTGTACCACTTGTACCAGGTCCGGTCCTACCTCTTCCAAATAGCGGCGTATCAGAATCCGTGGGCAGGCACGGTATTTGCATCCTCAGGTACACCACAGTCAGCCCTTTCAACCATATCGTTCGTTGTTACAGCGTCTACGTCCATCCATTTTTTACGATGCACCACCTTTTTTCCCCTCGTTCTCGAACAACATGTATCAAGGCTGTGTGCGGAGTACCACCGGAAGCTAAAGCGAAAAATGAACCAGCGTCAGACGCAAAGGTAAGACTGCCGCAGCAAAAACGGTCAACGGGAAGCAATTTACTCGCAAACACCATCATTCAACATGCAGCCAGTATACTCACCACACATCCTCTTTTCGGGAGGGAGAGAGGGGTAATATTGCATCTGCACTACGATCGACGGAATTCGCTCTCCAAGTACGGAGCCAAGGTGCTCAGCATTCCTACGAATCATGTTCCACGTCCTGTGATCGTACTTTCAACCTGAATACCATGAAAAATCATGTTCAACCTCCTGTGATTCATGGTGGACTTGTAACAACCTTCACCCCGCCTTCACCCCGCCGTCGGACATATAGGGTAAGTCTGAAAATATGTCGGACATCGAAAAATATGTCGGACATATAAGGGGCATTTTGAAAATATGTCGGACATATAAGGGTAACTTGAAAAATATGTCGGACATATAAGGGAATTTACCCTATCTTCAATGCTTGTCTTTTGGATGTCTTCAACAGATATGAAAATTGTTTGGGCCAGGGTGGGGCACCCCGCAACTCTGCAATACAGTGGTATTGCTAACAAAAAACTCCGCGCCTGCGGCGCGGGTAGTTTTGGTGTGTTACTCCTTCGGGCTAGTAGCTGCCAGTGCGATCGTGCAAAGGGGTTTCGCCTGCGATGCCCTATTCGGGAGAACCTGCCGAAGAGAAGTCGCCCGCTACATGCCGGGATGAGGTAACGTACCCATTCCGCATTGTGCGTGTGTTGCTACGTGTGCATGCACCGTGTACATACCGTGTACATATGTGTGCGTTGTGGGACCCTATTGGTACATATCGGGGATCCCTCAGGGACCTGGAATGGGATCCTGTAGCGGTACGTTCCACACCACGTACGGTGTCCCCGGACGTGCGTAACAACCACCGGATGGTATTACCTCCAGTATACTTGGGTATTGGTGGTGCACTCCCCTGCGCGTCCCCTGACATCGCGAAGGAGAGGCAGCTGGTGAGGCTAGCCCGGTTCAGTCATCCCCTTCCTCCTTTCGTTCGGGCGCTGCGCCAAGCTCCACTGGGATGAGAGCCATTGGGACGTTAAAGACAGTCACCCAGCAAACGCAAGCTTGCTCGCCGCCAGCTGAGCTTCGTGTGTTGGACTAACAGCCGCGGTTGCGCATCTCCCGCCTCCGTCGCTTGTAGTCTGTCGCGCACAGGCCGCCACTGTCCGGCACGCGCGCCGTCGGCTCCGTCCCATAGCGTTAGCAGGCCAGCGAAGGACCGTAACTACAGAATCTGTTTGGGCGAACGCGGCGGTAAACGTACATTCAATGCGCGGAGTGGAATGATGGCTCCAAGCGACCCTTTACAGGATAGGAATTGAACGACTACAAAATGAGGAACCGGGGGCTCCTTAGAAATGTCTCGTAACACATCTGTTCACAGCAGCAAACATGGATCCTTTTGGACGTGTCTTACTGTGGAAACGCAGTGTCCGAGCACCAGCTAAGCTCCAGCTAGGTTTTCCATATAGGTCCTCCGTCCGTAAAGGGTTAAGATGGGATAAGTGCCAGAAATGGGTAACGTCAGAATCACTCAACAAAAGGCTAGCTGTCTTCTGAAGGAGAACACTGCCTGTACAACGTCCTGCCTGCAAACGACATCAGTTTCTGGAGCATAATCGTGTCCCACAGCTCCCATACCTCACGAAGCGTCCTGTGTGGCTGGTTCTCAACGTTTTAGTTTCGTGCCAGATTTCCGAAACCGATTATAAATCAGTGCGGGTGGTGTAGACGATGAAGAGAAGATTGATGCGATGCCGGCTGGAGAAGATGCGAAGGCAGGTCGTATCTTCTCCATTTTCAAGCTTATTCGTGTTTTGCCAGAAAGAAGTTACCGATCTCTTGTGGAAGGAGCAAAGTCACCCACGACCGGCTAAAGTTCAAATCCACGTCGACCGCATAGTGCAGAGCGCCGGAGGGGGACGAGTCTCGTCCAGCTCGTACCCGGCAAGAAGTGGGGCACAAAGCCGAAGTGATCCGGCGCTGTGGTGTACGCCTTGCCCAGCCTGACCTACGGCATCTCAATCTACAGCCGCTTCATAGCCTATAAGGAGATTGACACGCTCGAGCGCCCACACCGCACCGCGCTAGTTGCCATCACTGGATGCAAGAAGATGAGCGATGTTCATGGAGACGATCCGTCAACGGCGGACGGGGGTCGAGAAGATGAAAACGAGAGACTGTGGAAAGACATGGTGAAACCAAGAGGCGACAAGGGCACCCTTCCGCAATCCTACTAACCTCAAAGCCGAACGCGGACGAAAGATCCACAACAAGAGCGCCGAAACCTGACCCCCTTCTTCTACCGTAAGTATAAGTGAGATGATTGGGGGCCGTAGTATTAGTTGTCGGCAACCCTAGTGGGAAACAACGATGGAGGGTCGACGCAGGCGCCAGGCCCACGTCACTGCGCTATTTTCACCAGGGGGTAACCACAAACCAGGACTGACTGCACGCTGCAGTGCTGTTGCGCTGAGTTTGGTCCCGCGAGTTAGTGATCCCTACCCAGGGGACTTTGATCGAAAGTGCAAATACTGGGTGCAACGAACGAAGTGCTTGACGAATCAACGGGTAGTACGACGAGAGGGTTGATGGTGACAATGAATTGCGCATACTCGAACGAGCTCTACAAAGAAAAATGGGCACATTGTGAACAAGACAACGTGTCGCATGTCAGAAAACACTATCTACGAGGGGCGTGTTTGTGCTCATCCCGGAGCACAAGATGCGAAGTTGCGTTCTTGAAGGCATCTTTGATGTCAACCATCCCTCCTCTTCAGAAGGTGGAATGCAAAGCCAAGTCGGAAGCTGGGTGAGCGCGAAGACATGTGTCTCGAAGAACGTGAGTTCCTGAGTTGTTCCACGCCGCATGCGTAACGAGAAGGCTGACCAATAGCTGGCTGATCCTTCAAGGATGTCACGGTGCTGCCACACGACAATATGCAAGGACGGAGCTTGGCTGTGCCTAGACCGGATGAGGAAAAGTCGGTTGCCTCGGGTTGCCTGCTGTGCTTTTCCAGAGACCCGCCGGCGACTCTTGGACGTGTTCAGCAGCCAATCTTCCCCACGTAACGTTGCCTTTCAGCTCATCCCTCGAATCCCTTACTGCTCGCAATGATAAGATGGGGGAAATGTGTTGACGCAGAGTCCGACGACGGGACGGCCGAGAGAGCGGCGAGGTAGGCTCCACCAGCCCCACTGCGGCCTCAACCCGATCCCGTGCTCATCCGGGTGCTGAGATGAAGATGTGAACATTTGGCAGTCATATGCATTTTTTCTCAGGGAACTAACTGGAGCACACTACGCAAACTCAGTGCCAGAAACTGAAGTTGTTATCCTAGGGGCGATCCTCCCAGGCCACTGGGGTCTGGACATCCGGTTGCTGTACGGTGCCAGTTAAAAGCAAGGAGCTCGGTTTCCCTTGCTTTTGGCCCGGCCTTCGGATTCGCTCTTGTCCAACTTTTGTATCCGCAGCTCAGCAAGGCTACCGCCAGTCCAACCGCATCCTGCGGAGAACGGGTTTGCGGTCGAGTAATGGGTTATGTAACCCTACGGCTCAAGACCCCATCCGTCTGAACTTCAAATCTTGTCCGATTCGAGTCTGCCCGGAACTGGAATATGCTGTACAGTCAGACGAGCGAACACGAAACTCCGTGAAACTCGGTCAAATACTCGGAAGTAACCACGAGGAGGCTTGCGGAAAGAGGCTCCGCGGGACGACGGCATCGTCAAATGAAGAAGTTTGTGAGCGGCCATGCAAGCCCAGTCCCAGCTGTATTGCTTGCGCCCACAAAAACAAAAGGGTTTCATTCATCTGCGCTCAGCATTCAGGAGCGTGTATCAAACGAGAGGCTCCAGCTGACGGTCAACTGTTCTAGAAAGAAACTGGTTGCTATGGTGCGCGGGGATGATCGTACGCGGTCGCCGAGATGCGAGTGGTTGCCAGTGGCGGCAATAAGCATAGTGAAACGGTAGTAGTAGTAGTTTACACTTGATATGCAGCAACAGTCTGTGACACAAGCCGCAACAGACTACCTCCTTGCACACACGCGTCGTGTCATGCTTCAGTCGCTTCTTGCCCCACGTACTATTTTATCTCCGGTGCGCTCTTCACGTCCGATGTGCAGTTTAACGACGAGCTCGAGGAATCACCAGATGTAGTAGTGGTTGTCGTCTCACCCCCGCATAGCGAAACAGAAGAAAAGAAGAAACATTGACAATGGGACGCGGTGCATACCTTTCGTATTACGAACTCCACAATTTCGTTACTGGTGTAGCCTCTGTTGGAATATATTGGTCGTTTCGTCTGGGGTGTAATGGTTGCCGAGGACAAGTCGACGGTCCTCAGCTGGATCCAGAGATCAGCGAGCGACAGCAGGATTCCATCGACGTTCTTCGCTTTTGGCCTAAGGTTTGCTCAGCGGACACGATACAGGAGAAGATCTACATGAGCATAAGTAGATATACGAGGACGAAAGGGTAGGGGGAGATCGCCATTATTATGTTCGCTAGCATACAATATTGATACAGCACAGGAGCACGCCTTTGTATCGCGGACCTGACTTGAGAGGCACATCAAGTGCGGAGAGGCTGGAGGGGTGCTAGACCCGCGAGTAGTCGGCCACGGAAGAAGAGAGACGGGACGAGGAGGTCCGAGGTGGCCTTCAAGTGAGACTCTTTTGCGGGCAGGGCCCTCAAGCTCGACTACTACATCGGCGAGGTGACGAGGAGGTCCGGGAATTTGGGACGAGGTGGCCTTCAAGTGAGACTCTTTTGCGGGATAAGAGGGAGGCAGGGCCCTCAAGCTCGACTACTACATCGGCGAGGGTGACAAGGAGGGACGATGTGGGAGGGGGAGGCCTTCACTAACCAGGCTCCTGTGCACAACAAAAACAGGCCCTTGCAGTTGCAGAGAGCTAGAGAGGAGGGGAGCTATGCCCTCGCAATTTTTTTGACATGGCGGGGAAGTGAGCAAAAGGGATGGGAAGAGAGAGAATGGTCTCGATGAGACTCCTTTGCTGCAATTTAATGGATGGATGTGGGCAGTGACACAATGGGGAAGCGAACAGAAGGGATGGGAGAGAGGTCTTCAACTTGAGACTCCTTTGTACCGCGGCCGAATTGAGAAGAGGGAATGAGGACGGGGGGCGGCTATCGCTCCTCTGGTGATGGGGAAGTGGTGAGAGGGACGGTCCAGACAGGGGAGGGGGGACCTTCACAATACAAGACGCTCGACTGTCCTTTGATCTCGAGCGACGTCGGAAACAGGGGCAAGGTCGGGGCGGCCTTCGAGGACGAATCGACGCGAAGGAGATGCGCGGCTGCGAGAGCGAACGACGGAAGCACTGGGGAACAGACTGGAAGCATCGAGAAGTGGGGCAGGTGAAGGACAGGGAAGAGAACGGGTTCGGAAAGCAAGCGAAGTGCACGGAAAGACAACCTGTCGAGGGAGTCAGATGAAACAGCTGGAGCATGCCGTCGAGACTGAACGCGAAAAGGGAGAGTGAACCCAGGAGCTCCGACCATCGTGTGTAAGCGTCTCATACCGGAAGCTTGAAGATACGGGAGAGAAAACGACGGGAGGTGGACGGGGGGAGCGCATACGCATCGAGCCAGCCCAGCAGCGCGTTCTCGTCGACGTCGGGAAGGATCTCGCGGAGAGTCTCAAGCTCGCGCTGCAGCCGCGACCGCATTTTCTTGTGTTTTGCCGCATGGTCGGCGTCCATCCCCCTTCTCTGCTCATGACAATTCAAGCCGGCATCGATGATCGGCTAGATAGCGAATTCAGTAAAGTCACCAGTGGGCCCACGGAAACATAACCACCGATCCGGTTTGTAAACGTTTTAACCTTACAAAGGGCTGCCGCTCTGCTCCGGAGGACTTACCTCGACGCCAGCTGTGCCCCAAGCAGCTTGCTGTACATTCCGCACATCCGTAGATCACCAGTTCAGGCCTGGGCTGTGTTCACTCTGGCGCGGTTAACGGCACAGTGGGACGCAAGAGAACATCTCTTGAGGCGTCTCCTGTTTTTTTCGCACTAGCCATGAAAGTGCAGCACCCGGGGTCTGTCCCTTTGACGCATTCAGGAGGTAGCAGTGCTCACCCACAACAGGTGTAACCGTCGCGTAACTTGCAAGAATCGGGGAACGAGGAGGAAACGATCTTGTTTTCCAACTGAGACGGGCAGCCACCAAGCTGACAGGTGAAAAGGAAAGCCGTGGAGGGGTTGGGTGGCAACAAAAGAGCTGAAGGAGCGACGAACGGAGGCTACCCGGTGAGCCGTTAGCGATACGCATATTTTTTACCCTTTTCTGCCTCCCAACAGCGAGGGAAAAAAAGGAGGGGGTGGTGTGTGTGTGTGTGTGTGTGGGGGGGGGGGGAGCAGAAAAAACCGAAGAAGAAAGGGGAAACGATCCCGATTTCGTAGTTGATTATGCTGGTTTGCCCGCCGAGGAAGAAGGAACGAGAGGGGACTCGAGGTGGGTTTACGTGCTTCTCCGTGCATCAGCATGCGGAGGAGTGGTGGCATTTGCCTGCTCCAAGAGCCCGAGGTCCCAACTAAGTAATTAGGGACATCACCGCGCTGCAACGTCATGACGGGCGGCACGAGCACTCGCGTTCACGGTTGCACACGGTGCGGCTCTCCGAACATGCAGCATTATGGGTGTCGCGCTGCCCTTCGCGGAGTGGGGTTCTAGGGTCTTCGAAGATCGGCTCTTTTTTTGCTTCGTGGTTGGCGGCGCCTCTCCCGCTTCTCAAACGCGCCTCCGGGGGACTTTCTGCTTGGAACAGATGGTTCGGAGCAGTCTCATGAACGGGAAATTTTGCCCTCGCGAGCGCTGTTCGACGGTAATGATAAACTACTACTGCAGGCATCCCGAAAGCCTTCCCCCTCCCCAAGGGCCTCAATGTGCCTGTGGAACAAAGCGGCGTGTCCAAAGCAGGCGTTTTGCTGCGCGTGTAATAGCGAAACTGCCGCGAAACAACACCGAACGGCAGCAGGAACCTGCGAGCAGAATCGATGCTTGACGAGAAATCATGACCGGGCCCAATGGAAACAGCGAGTCGATTGACACTACTTTTGGCGTCGCTTTACGTGTCCAATGGGGGGAAAGATAACTCATGGCACACCCCCACCTGTTTTCGGAGATCGGCACACCGCGACGTGCGCCGGCCAAAAAAAAAAAACGGGAGCCGCATAGGCACAGGGATCGGTTTAGTCTGGCCACCTGCGAATAGATTGCCGAATTGTTTACTCCATCGAAAATGGCCTGGCCGAGCATGGCTAATTGGTCTAAGTGGATAGACCGGAGCAAACGGCAATCGGGGCGCGGTGAATGAAAAAGACATCGATCGGGAAGGGAGAAAAAGAAAAGAAACCGAAAACGAAGAACGACACCAAAAAGAAGAAAATAAAAAAGACAAAAAAAACGGCGACAGAGAAGAGTTCAACAAAACTCGCGCTTCTCTCTTTCGTCCAAAAAAAAAAGGGAGAGGGGAGGTTGGGGCGCACCAAACGAAAAACAAGCGTGCAGGAACCATTGGAAAAGTACCTGTGCAGGCAGCTGTTGAACATCGTTTCCCCAAGCACTTCCAACGGCCTTTCTGACACGACGGCACACAGATAAAAGCGCAAAAGACCCGGAAGAAGAACACGAAAAACATACAACCAACGAGCCGGACTGTACTACAAACTTCGTGCCTCGAGGACAGTTCCAGCGATGCGATGGACCCGCACCAAGAGTTTGCACAACATATGCGACATGTTAGCGGCTTGACAAAATGCCGCGATTGGCGGATCATGAAGTCGCGTGCAGGCATACGCAGGCACTCCGGTGCTCTTCAGCATCCGGTGACTCCCCTTCCTAGCGTAACTAAAGCTAAGTGGCGGGCGAAGCCCTCGTCAATACCACCCGACGGCTGCGAAACGCATTGCACGTTGCCGAGCGCTAGGCGCCGGCAAGAGCAAGCACGCCATGACCGTATCTGACTGATAGGCTCACTCTGTCAAGGGAACACAATCCGGGTCATGGAGACACGATGGGCTGTAGAAACGATTCCGCGCGGCAAAAGTGTTGCACGCGAAACTCGGAAGACTAGCATCGCGAAACCAGCGCGCCAGCGACGGATGATGTTCTGATGATGCCTTGATTTCGCGTCGTCCGGCAAGGTGACTGAACATGAGCCGGGTTGCAAGGGTCCAAACCCGCCAGGACTCGGACCAGAGGTTTGGCTTCCTCCCGGTTCTCTCAAGCATGGCACTCTACTTGATCGCCTTTCGTTGTCTCGTGAACATGGCGGGAACTTCCTCACTGTGGGTGTGTAGCGTCAGTCAGGCCATTTTTCTACGAGCTGGTTGAAAGGATGTGGAAGACAGAAGGTGCTTGGTCCCATCTGCTCCACATCAGCTCTTCCAGAGCTCCTAGCCATGTCGTAACTCTCCCGCCAACCCCAGGGTGGCATGTCTCCTTCGCCCGCATCCGCGTTCAGCAAACCTCTGAGCGAAGAGTGAGTCTTCGTCCCGCTATTGAAGTAAAAGTTTCGTGACTTCAAGTCTCCCCAGTCTACAGCAGCAGTTGGGAACTTCCTGTCACTGTCACGCTTGGGTCACGCTCTATCTGATCTCCCAAAGGCTTGCACAGACTGGTCGTTTTGACCTGAAAAAGACGACGGGGTATTGTGAGGCAAAATTCTTCGAGCATCTCTCTTGCATTGCTCCATTCGTATTGGGGTTCGAAGATGGTCTCAAAAATGACAAAAAAGGAAGGGGAACCGCAGGCACACCTGTACGGGTCAACAGCAGTGACAACACCGTGGCCGACCGTCTTGCCACCCTCACGGAATGCGAAGTGCTGACCAATGCCGATGGGGGCAGCGAAAGCGAGCTTGATGAGCACGTCCTTGTTGTCTCCCGGCATCACCATGACGAATTCAGCTTCGCCCTCGGACTCGCCGGCGAGGTGAGCCTTCTTCTCCTTCTTCGACACAGATTGCCGCTTGCCGCCGCATTCCGGGAAGTCGATGTCGCCCGTGATATCAGCAGTTCTGAAGAAGAACTGCGGACGGTAGTGCTGGTAGAACGGCTTCGATCGGCCTCCCTCGTTTGCGGAGAGGACGTAGATCTGTGTGAGCGTTGTGTGTGTAGATTTGGCGGGGTGCCGCACTTTAGACACGTACAAATAGAGAGTTGAAGCAAGGTTGCTGGAAGTGTTTTCAGTTCTGATGCCACGCTGCGACATGGTATCCCCCGATTTCATCTCAATGTTTTTGTTTCCGGCTTTGAAATGGACAGGTTGAAGCCATTGCACTGAATACTGGCCTTAAATATATGCCGAGATTGCTGTCATGAATCTGCAAAAACAAGACTGGCTTTTCTCGCCGGTCTGCGCATTGCTAGATCGGGCAGGGAAGATGGTTCATTCAGAAGATCAAGCATCGGGAGAACCCGTCCCGTCCAACAGAACTGAAAAGCGCAGGAGCGGCATACGTTTGCGGCGAACGAGTTGACCGGCTTGACAAGCCCAGGTTGGGTGAGGATCATTCCCCTCTGAACGTCCTTCGGGGTGATTCCCGTGCACATCACGCCCACGTTGTCACCTGCTTCCGCAAGGTCGAGTGTCTTGCAGAAGGATTCCATGCCCGCCACCTGCGTTGCGAGAGCATTCTGCTTGAAGCCGACCAGTTCAACTTTGTCCTTCAGCTTCAAAGTACCCGCTTCGATCGATCCCGTGCACACAACACCTTTCCCCGGTACTGCGAAGGTAGACTCGACAGGCATCAAAAACGGCTTGTCTGTCGCCCGCTTCGGCGTCGGGATCGTTTCGTCGACCTTGTCCATGAGTGCCAGGACGGAGTCCACCCACTTCTGCTCGCCGTTGAGCGCCTTCAAGGCGGCTCCTTTGCAAAACGCTGTCTCGTCGGGGTTGAACTTGTGCAGTTCGAGCTCTTCCTTGATCTCTTCTTCGATGAGCTCGGCCATTTCTTCTGCCTCTCCCTCTTCGAGCATGTCCATCTTGTTGATGAACACGACCAGCTTCGGAACACCAATCTGACTCGACAACAGGATGTGCTCCCGCGTCTGCGGCATGGGGCCGTCCGTCACGGCCACGACGAGGATGGCTCCGTCCATCTGCGCAGCGCCGGTGACCATGTTCTTGACGTAGTCCTGATGCCCCGGGCAGTCGATGTGTGCGTAGTGGCGTTTCGAGGTTTCGTACTCGACATGCGTCGCGTTGATGGTGATCTTCCGCGCCTTTTCCTCCGGCGACTTGTCGATGGCGAAGTAGTCCTTCGCCTCGGCGAGCCCCTGCTTTGAGAGAACGCTCGTGATCGCCGCCGTGAGCGTGGTCTTCCCGTGATCGACGTGGCCGATGGTGCCGATGTTCACGTGCGGCTTCGACTTCTTGAACGTCTCCCGCAGCAGCGGCGCTGTTCGCGTGCTGAACATCCGCTTCGCCCCATGGCGCATGATGGCCGCCATCGCTGCTTTCCCGCTCTCGCTCAGTCGCGGTGTATTTTGTGTTGCTTGGTGTTGATGACCAACGCTCTCTCTCCCCCCGCCCCTTTTTTTGTTGCCGCTCCTGTGTAAGCGTGTGAAGTAGCGAACTTGTCCGCGACACATAGAAGAGACACGGTTCACTCCGGCACCAGAACAAGTTGGTAAGGGAAGTCTGCAGCCTGCAAAGGTGGGGTCGGAGTTCCGCAGTACCGTAACTCCAGGCCCAGGAGTAGTGCTTTCCTTTCGTCTTGCTGCGTGGCGCAAACCCTCTTATGTTGTGCCAAGTTGGTGGCGGCAGTCAAATGTTATGCTCGGAAAATGCAGCAGGGACTGGCCATGATTCTGGTTGTGTCGGCCGCGACCGGGTTGGCAATTGCTTCGGGCTGGAGATCCGCAGGCACTGCTGTCCGGGGGTATGTCGTTCGTGGCACGGTCGGCCCATCGAATCAATGGTGAGTTAGCCAACACGGCTTGTCGGGACATACGGGACTCCCCCCCTCAGCGCAGCACTAGAAGAGAACGGACCAAAACCAAAGCGAGGAACAAGCGTTGTGCTGCACCTTGCACCCTTGTATTCTAACAGGCGGGGACCCTCCGCGAGTTGGTTGCTACTATAATGTTGCTTGCTGTTTGCTCACCCTCGGTCATTGTCGAGGCGACACGACGGTGGACTTGCACCCATGCAGGCGTGAAGGTATGGCACTAATTGGAAGTCCTGGGCGTGGTGGCCTGTACTGGGTTTAGTATTAAGCGAGGTGCGATCCCACGGGCGAGAGGTATGGCAGTGGCTAGGATGGTACATGGAAAGTATGCACGGTTTCCAGTATTGGCTAAGCACCGTGCACCAAGGAGCTGGGTAAAGGGAAGGGCATCCCGGACGCAACAGATCCCCTACAATACAGAAGCAGTCTCCCAGATTGGTCGCCCAAGCCGGCGATCACTACATCGATGGGTTGGAGTCGCATGGCTTTGAGTCGCATGGCCTATGGCTTTGAGTCGCATGCGGCGACAAGCTGGTGTCAACCCTCGTTTCGGCCAACATCACATTCACGATGGGTTTGAGTCGCACGCGGTCCGACACGTGTCGAGTGCGCGGTGTTGAGACGCGACCATCGAACGCAAGAAGTCGACAGTGCTGCGGAGATCGTCTTCCTGATGGCTGGTCACGACGCCGCTGCTCCAATAGATGCCGAACAGGACGAAGAGAGCGACGAGGAGGAGGGACATGGCGCGGGTCGTGCTGAACAGCGAAGGCGCCCTCACGCCGCCGCGCCCGGAGCCGCCGCCGTCCGCGGCCGACTGCAGGATTTCGTGGACGGACGCGGGACTGTGGCTGCGGGGAAACCCGATGGACCGCGACCGGCGCGCCGCGGCTTTGGTGGGCGTCACGTCGATGGCCACCGACGTCGAGGCCTTCGCTTCTGCCGCGCGGAGCTTCGCTGCGACTTCGTCTCTGGCGCGCAAGATTTCGGCGATCTTCGAGTCTCGCTCTGCGAGCCGCTGGCGCAGCTGCTTCGCCTCGTCTTCTTTGCTCTCGAGCTGGTGCTTCGACTCCTTCTCGTCGCCGGCGATGTGCTGCAGCTCCGACTGTGCTCGTTCGTATTCGAACTGCAAGTCCTTCCTCGCCTGCTCTGCCCGCTGGGCGGCTCGCTGCGATGCCGCGGCGGCGACTTCCGCTTCCTTCGCGGCCGCGCGCGTGTCGTTCAGTTCTGTCAGCAGCCCCGAGCAGCGTTCCATGAGGGACCGTTTTTCCATCTCCTGCTGCTCGACCAACTCTTCCTTCGCGTGGAGGGCCTTCGTGTTGATCAGCGCCTGCGCCTCCAGCGCTTGCAGCCTCGCGCGGGAGTCGAGGTCGTCGCTGTAGAGCTCGCTGAACGACTCTTCTTTCCGCCGGTTCTCGTCGCGCACCTCGTCGAGGTGGGACATGAGCTGCCGGACGCTCTCCTTCTCGTCGTCGAGCTGCCGCAGGACCTGGGCCAGCTGCTGCTGCTGGGCGTCCACTTTGCGGCGGAGCTCGAACGCCTCGCGCTGGCGCAGCACGTGCTCCTCGCCGAGGGCCTCGGAGCGCTTTGCCTCCGCCGACTTGGCCAGCTCGAGCTCGGCGCCGTGCCCCGCTATTTGCTGCTCGAGGACGAGGATCTTCGCGGTGTAGACGCCGGCTTGCTCGGTGAGCTCCTGCGCCTTCGAGCTCACGTCGCGGCGTCCCCGCTCGAGGTCCTCCTCCAAGCTGCGTATGCGGGCCGCCTTCTCCTCTGCGACCTGCCGCGTCTCGTTGAGCTTGGCCTCGGTCTGCAGGTTGACCCATTGCACATCCTCAAGCTCCTTGTTCAACTGCTGCACGGCGGCCTCCAGCTCCCGTTCTCTCCCGCCCTCCGGCTCCGCTGCGTCGCCTTCCTTCCGCGTCTCTCCCCCAGTCCCGGCTGGCGGTGCGGCTCCTTTTCTCTCCCGTAGCTCCTCTATCTCCTTCAACAGAACCTGCTGGTTCGCCTGCGGTTGGTGTTGCGAATCTCGCTTCTGGCTGTTGGAGGAGGGCGCCTGGCACTTGAAACAGGGACGGCACACTGCCGCAGAGAACCCCAACCATGCTATCGGACGCTACAGGGACTAGCCTGCAAAAATGGAGAGGGCCGCCCAGCAGCTGACGGTGCTAGACAGCATATATTTTTGGACTGCCGTATTTACGACAGGGGAAACCTTACCGGAGTTGCCTTAGGCATAGTGGTCAAACGATTCGCAGGCGATAATAACTATCGTTAAATTCCGCTCCTTCGAGGGGTCACTCGGAGCCGTTGCTCCCACTCGTCCCGCGCATTTAACGTACATTTAATGCCGCGTTCGCCCAAACAGAATACGTGGTTACGGTCCTTAGCTGGCCTGCTAAAGCTGTGGGACAGAGCCGACGGCGCAGCCGCTGCTAGCAGGGGCGGCCTGTCCGGTCAGAAAATGCGTGTCCTGTTCGGTGGGTTTCGCTCTCTGCCGGCGCTTTGCACGAAATTAGCTGGCATAAATTCCCACATTATTCGCACAAAGTTATCGCATGTAATCGGCGTGCGATAATATGCGATAGCCCGTACTACTGTATTTGCCCAGGTTTTAAGCGTGCGATAATGCGAATGAAAATGCGATGATTGGCGCCAAACCCCCAAATGCGATAATATGCGATAATGCGAATCGTTTGACCACTATGCTCGGGGGGAATTATTAGCACTTACGACAGGTAATGTAACTTAGTTAGTGATGTCCGGGCAGAACCATGTTTGATGCCAACATCAAGTCTTCTTTGGGGGATAAAGAGATGGGTAGTTTTGCTGTTTGTGAGAAAAAGGGGAAAAGGGTGCATGACCTCCTTTTGGGGTGGCAAGTGTTCCTTTCAGTAGAAATATACTCGTTGAGAAAAAACGGGGTGGAATTTTTCCCCTCCGGTCTGAGGCTATGGTCCATGTCCGGTGCATGACGAAGCATCGCAAAATACATTCCATGTGTCACAACGACCTGGCTAGGCAATAAGGCAACTGGTCAAAAACGACACTACGGAGGTTATAGAACAACAGGAAGCAAAACAAGGGGCGGCACGGGGCGGCACGGGGCGGCACGGGGCGGCAAGGGGCACGGGGCGGCACGGGGCGGCAAGGGGCGGCAAGGGGCGGCAAGGGGCGGCAAGTTGTCTCCAAGACAGAACGAGCGGGTGTTGCTAAAAGCGGCCTCGAGCAGCGGCGCGATCACGCTGTTGGCTACTCGATGCCCGTAGACCGTACGAGGAAGCATGATGAGATGGGTACAGGAGGGGCGGAAAAGTTGGGAAAAGAAAGCAGCCGAGAAGAAGCAGTCGGGCGCATCGTCCTTTAATGTTGTTTCGCCGAAACATGATGGGCTGAGATGATTCGGAATGTAACGCGGGAGACCACACTGTTTCCGTCTAACAAGATTACAGACACGCGAGAAAATAGGGGACGCATAGAAGTTGGAACGGAAAGCGGGCGATCGTTGCGCTTTGATATCCAAATGTTGCGTACACACGCGGTGGGAAGAAAACTTGATGATGAATAAACGTAGGCGGGTAGCACACCTCTGCTCTTTCCTTCCAGGCCTCCATGCGGGTGTTCATAGTTTCAAGGTCGTGCTTCCGCTCGGCTTCAAGCAGCTCACGCGCGCGCTCTGCTTGATTGCACCTGCGCTCTTGGCGAGTAACTTCGGCTTCGGCAGTCTTCGTCCGTTCCTTCAGAGTCTCGATCTGACGCTGCAAGCCTGTCGTTGAGCAGTGAGAGCTAGAGAGTGCAAGTGACACGAAGGCATGGTGGTCGATGATGACAACGTCACAGCGGCCGAGCCAACGATGAAAGTGACGCGACAGTCGACAGTGCAAACTGGTCGTGTAGTTGCACGATGGAAATTGCGCCTGCCGACAGTGTCAAATGCGTCCCAACGACGGCCAATTTCGCCTGAATAATGTAACAGGAAGAGGGGGACTGTGCAGCGGTGTCCTTTACCATTTAGTACACTACAGGAAAGGAAGGTGTGTTCGTATGTGTCGACGACCTCATCCCACGAGTGCAAAAGCGGCATGCTGCATACCTTCCATGTACACCTGATCGACATTCTCACCACCTTCGGCAGCCTTCTTAAGCTCCTGCAGGTGAAAGAAGGGTAGAAGAAGAGCATGACTCCTCACGTAGTACGGAGTCACGAAAGAGAGAACGCTAGAACGCGCACGACCGACAAAATGCATTTTGGGTGCATACTCCTGGTCCATGCTGTTTTCTTGCTCCCGAGGATCCTATTACGATTGCGGATACGCGTGCGACGGGGTGGTTGCGTCGTCCGAGCTTTTGATGCAACGGAACCGGTTCGTTCTTCGCGGTTCCTCGCGGGAGTTGCTTTCTTGCGTTGAATTCCAACCCCGAATTCGCGAGCACAAAGTCAAGAGGTCTCCTCAACTGGTTTCGTGGCTCCACCCAGTGTCCGCAATGTTCGGCTCCTCGCTTCAAGAAGTGGTAGAGGCTAACTAATGATTGGGCGGCTTGTAGCGACCCCTGGCTCTTGCAAACCACACAGTCCCTCGGCACGTCCAGGAATACAAGAACGGCTCACACACTTGCACACACACACACACACACACACACACACACACACACACACACACACACACACACACACACACACACACACACACACACACACACACACACACACACACACACACACACACACACACACACACACACACACACACACACACACACACACACACACACACACACTGAGTGGTTTTCTGCTCCTGTGCGAGGGCACGCTTCATCGTTTTGAGTTCTTTCTCGGTTCTGCTGCGGAAGTCGTCGTACTCGGTGCGGAGCGACTTGGTCTCGCCGAGCAGCTTCTGGTACTCCTCTTGCTTTTTGGTGAAGGCCGCTTCCGTGCGCTTGACCATGACTTCCGCGTCATTGTACCCGGGCAGGCTGAACTCCTTTTTCGCCTTCGCGTACACCGGCTGCTCGTCCGCACCCTTCGCGCGCTCTTGCTGCTCCTTTTCCTCCTGCGCCAGCCGCTCTCCCTCCTCCGAAATGTCGACGAGCCGCTTGAAGTCCTTGAACACGCTGTTCATCGCGGCCACCGAACCAAAACGCCCCCCCTTCCACCTTCAGTCGGCCGTCCGCCTTGCCTCCAGCTTTCTTTTGTAATTTCCGACAACGACCCTGTACGGGCGTACAGATTGGTGTCGATCGACCTTTTGGGTTTTGGTTGTTTTGTGTTGCGCAGGTGCGTTGATTTCTTGTCCCGCTAGCTCCGACCAACACGACTGAGCAATACTGCGCCGGCTGCGCGACAATCATGGTATCATGGCAAACGCCAGAAGCACGACACGGTACGGTCGAATCCAGTGGCTAATGCAGGCCATCGCTACAGATATTCTGCATTCTAACCTCAACAGTCATGGTATATCACGGTATAGGTACATCACGGACGGACTATCAGGTGAAAACGGACCGCTCATCCGCAGCAGAACCCTGCGCATAGTCCGACAACCAGTTGTTGTGTAGAACTGGAAGCAGCGGTCGGCAAGCTTTTGGGAGGTACGCACGCATTCAGCAGCGAACAGATGGCTACGGGTTCTGACGGCGCGCCTGCCAAGCTCAAGCCGGTATTGCGTAGACAGCTGATAAGACCGCAATAGCAACTTCACGCAAGGTGATTCCTCCGAGGGCGATAAGCCTCCGGTGAAGCCCCTCCCGCTGGTACTACCAGGCTTTCGCAACCCATTTCATCGCAGAGTGCATATGAATTGCTGCCGCAACGAAAACCCCGAGGTGAAAAAGGGAAGGAGGAGTAGGGAACGTGGTTGTGCCAGAACAGGAGCCAAGAGACTGCTGCGCAGGGATGAGTGGATTCTCCCACGACGCTGCCGACGTTCGTTTTCGGTGTAAAAAAGATGGGTTCGGCTTCGTTGAAGCGGCAAACTCCAGAACACGGTCGCGAACGCTGGGCACCTGTGTGCTGGCGCGCTCGGTCTTTTTCACGAGGTCCCTAACGCTAAAAACTAATGCATCACAGAAACAACGGCTGACAGTCTACATTTGCGATGCTACAGACTCAACCGAAGGCACTGAAGGGCAGGGGCCGTGAGGGTAGCAGATCGAGTGGTCGGTTCCCGAGACATTGGATGAAAGGTCCAGCGAAATCGTCGGACAACGCTCGCCGTGCTCATTGGAACGAACGACGTATTTAGCTGAACATCCTCGTCACTTGGAACCAGCCGCCCTGTCACCAGGAACTGCTTCGCATCGCTGCTGCGGTCTTTCACCTCTGACGTGAGGTTTGGCAAGAGCAGACCAACCGTCGTCACGTTCGATGGGTGGATCGCGCCTTTCAGTGTACGCGAGACGTTCTTCCTTCTCCACTTGCGAGGGCACCGGGTGGACGGAAGAGGATCTCGCTGATCTTGTGAACGGCTAGCGAGGCTCAGTCGGACTGCTTCTAATTCGTTGGGATGCGGCATCTGCTGGCGGCACTGCGCGATGTGGCGTTGCGAGGACTTGGGACGGATCGGTCAGTTCGATTCACCGATGTAAGCGGAAGAGGATCTCGCTGATCTTGTGAACGGCTAGCGAGGCTCAGTCGGACTGCTTCTGGTTCGTTGGGATGCGGCATCTGCTGGCGGCACTGCGCGATGTGGCGTTGCGAGGACTTGGGACGCTGCGGTCAGTTCGATTCACCGATGTAAGCGGAAGAGGATCTCGCTGACTTTGTGAATGGCGAGGTCTCAGTCGGACTTCTTCTGTTTTGTTGGGATGCGGTATCGAGCCGCTGGCGGCACACTGCGCGAGTTGGCGTTCCGAGGGTTTGAGACGCTGGGGTCTTCGATGCACACCCCTTGCCGTGGAACAAGTGGACCCGCTCAGCCACCACTGCGGGGGGACACAGGAGGATGCCTACCGAGAAGGCTTTCAGCGGCACAATTGCGCGATTTTCGCCGCAGGCGGGCCTTTTTCCTCGTGCGATCCAATCTACGTATGTTTAGGTTGAACCGCGTCGACGTTACTCGAGTAGCACCGCCTGTCACATCGGAAAGCGTTGTCAAACAAAAAAAGAGCAGGGGAAGCGTTTTGAAGTCCAGTCGAACTTCGAGTGAGCGTGACCCCCCTCCGGAGAAAGGCTCGTCACGCTGCACACAAGTCCGGCGTTCGCGGAACGATCACGGGATGGCCCCCTCATCTGCTTACGAACCGGTGCGTGGAGACGTGTTCGACGACAGCAGGGGCAGCCTAGTTGCGCATACCTTGCCGAGGTGCCTCTTGGCGTAGCAGCGGGCTTGGTAGTCGAACCATTTGTAGAACGGCACGGCGGCAAGGCATAAGAGGGGCTGCAGGACGGCCTCGTGGAGGAAGAAAGCCCGCGGCGTGATGGCGGACGCGTGGGAGACGAGCAGGTTCTGCAGGAGGTCGACGGACTGGATGTGGTAGTCGCCCTTCAGCATCGACGAGATGCTCTGCCTCGCCACGGCCTGCGCCGGGTACGGGTCGGCGGGGAAGCAAGCGAGGGTCTCCTTCGGTTTGCTCTCATTTTCCTTCGCGAAGCCGGGCGTGTCAGTGTCCGGCGGGTAGCAGACGCAAACCTTAACGTTGAATCCGTTCAATTCCGAGCGCAGGCAGTCGCCGAGGCCCCGCAAGGCGTACTTAGTCGGAGAGTAGCTGCCGTATCCGATCAGGCTCACCACGCCAGCCGCCGAGGAGACGATCATAATGCGGCCTCCGCCGTTGCTGATCATGTGCGGCACTGTTCTCTTGATGACGTTGACGGTGCCCATGTAGTTCAGCTGCATGCACTTCGCAAAGTCTTCCACTGGTTGCTCCAGGAAGTACCCGGGGTAGCTGGCACCAGCAGACAGAATGAGATAGTCCGGCGCACCGTGCTTGGCCACCAACCCTGCGACGCACTTCTCGACGCTGTCGATTGCTGTGACGTCCATGGTAGACCAGCTGATACTGCCTCCAAATTCCACTGCCTTCTCGATGTCTTCCGCCGCCTTTTGCAACACCTCCGCTCGTCGAGCGAGGATCACCACGTGTGCCCCACGGGCAACTAGGTCTGCGGCCATGGACTTGCCGATGCCTTCCGAACCGCCTGTTATGTACACGATCTTCCCCTTCGCGCTCTCAGCGGTGAGCGCTCGGTAGATCAGCTGCAGAACTGTAATTCCCACCACGCCGATGACAAGGCCTGTGGCCCAGTCGGGCACATGAGGGATCAGCGTCATCTTTTCTCGATTCCGTCCCTGCCTAAGGTTCCACGACGATTTTGTTGGTAGAAAGTTGGTCACGATGAAATTCAACGGGGATGAAGTGCGAGCACACAGCGCTGGCCCTCCATGACCTCCTAAAGCCCTTTGACGCACTCGTTGTCGCGGCGCGAATAGCTACGTTCTTCGATGCCTGGGAGGCTGACAGTCTTTCCCTTGACGTTTCGCCAGATGGTAGGCAGGGGCAGAAGGAATCTCATCGATCCTACCATGCGTGTCTTCAATTAGAAGACGAGACATTTCGCTACCGTAGGAGAGTCGACTGTCGTCGGTACTCCATTTACGCGCGCTCGACCTGATCTCTCAGCGGGCACTGGGCCTCTTTGCAACGATTCCAACTGACACTTAATTACAGACACATGCAAAAAGGCCCGAGTGGTGCGCCCCTCATCGCATGTTTGCCCGCTCGAAAGGAAATGATTGCGCTGCCAGCTGCGATCGAAAAAGCACGCCCCCGAGGGGGGGATGGGTTTGGATGCGGTGCATTAGAAGACGAAGCCGGCGGCAGAGGAACTTAAGGAATCAGCTAAATAAAGAAAAAGAAAGGAAAACTACGTAACAGTACTGAGTTGGGCGGGCGCCCTCTCGGGGGATGGGTTGAAAGGCTTGAGCAGCTCACCGTTTAAAAGTCGAAGAACAGATGAAGAAAGAACGCGAGAAGAACAGGGAACGCTCCCGGGTTGGTCTCCCGATGACTAAACCTCACAGGGTGTAAAACTGGGAGAGGCCTCCGGTGATGCGAAACACGTGTTTCGTCTTGGTGTTTCTTTTTCCGTAATCATGAGACGTGTTCCGGAAGGGTTCCCTTCAGTCTGCCAGCAGAGGGTTGTTAAACAGCCCGTGAATACGAATGGCTACCACCGGCAGTTGAAAGGAAAGTGCGTGGTTTTATTGTGAAAAGCGGAACTCTTGCGGGGTGTGCGGTATTTGAGAGTGGGGTCCGCAAGGACCTGGGTGGAGCATCCGGACCTGTATCTACCGCCCTCTTCTGCATGAAGCTGGTTGCCCAAGCTTGGGTTCATTCCACTATTGTCTGTTGTTCAGGAGGTGAGCGGCGGAGCGATGCGCCGGAGTCTGAAATATATTTTCTGCTGCTGGGATCGGGTCATAAAACATGCTGACCTCTATGGGCCAGCTAGCGAGTTCCGACAAGGAGGGGACCACAGCGAGCAACTCTGCAAATCAACAGCCAGCCTTCTAGCGTTTATTGTTGTGCTTTCAAAGGTCATTCAAGCGCCCTGGAGGCTGTACAAAAACTGTACGACCATTAAAAGGACAGATCTCTAACGAGGATCGCCTGCTGAGCGGAGTGCCCTAGCTGTGAGCGGGTGCTGCTCTTCTTTCGTTTGCCGTCTTCCCTCTGAAACACTTTTTTCTCTGGGATCGAATCTAAAGGTCCCCGCCTCGAGGTGCAAAAAAAAAAAGCCATTTCGTTGTTTTCGGCCGGGCGAATTTGGGTCTCGCATCGTTGGTTGTATGGGAAATGTTGAAGGTGGGGACGCCGGGGAGGACTGCAGAGGCTTTAGATTCTTAAGTGGGGAGACGTTCACTCCGGAGAATGTGCGTGACGGTAACCACAGCATGCGACGCTTCAGTCGGAATGCGCTCAGTGCCACCCCCGTGTGCTTGCTCTGTTCGTTAAGCCCAAGGTACGCAACGTCTTCATGATTTTGTTTGGAAAATTTTTTGGCGGCCACTTGACCGTGGACTCTGCAGGGCAGTGTACTCGTCGCTGCTCAACTGCCCGATCCGTCCGAAGTGGCCCCAGCCATGTGAAATCTACCGTCGCGCATCTCTCGTCAGTAAAATCTAAAGCCTGAACACGGATTTGGGTAAGTTGCGTTTTCTAAGGGTGCCTAAGCTGTGCTTGTGGGTCGGGTTGTTCAGTTCTTGAGACACCAACATTCTTTCCGTGCAGCTGCTCAAAAGTTGGGGGTGGGCCTGGCGTGTCGTCGAGATGCACAGCTGTCCAATGAAAGCAATTCCATTGTGAGCCAGTGGGTTCGTAGGTTGGTAAGGCTTCTGACACGTTGCTGCTTACCCGAGATGCGCACTGGAGAGGTGTATGCGAACTCTAGCATACGGAAGGGCGAGCCCGTAGCGTTATGTGTTCCGAGGCTGGCCTAGCAGTCGCTGCCTCAATACATGAGTGTTTGCAATAGTAAAAGCTTGAACAGAGTCCCAACGCTCGTTTGATTGCAATGGTAGGAAAGTGCTGGCTGCGTGCCCTCCTTCGCAGGCAGGTGGTGGCGCGGCTCACTTGCCATCCAGCGAAATGGAAAGCTGTTGACTGCTGCCCTTCTGCGCCAGCAACACCTTCGCCGCTGTATCCCGCGCGACTCTGCAAAAGCGGAGGTTCTAGCGTAGGCGACATTCGCGACGAGGGGGACGACTTCCGCGCTGCTGACAATCACCACACGGGTTAGGGATTCACCGAGAGCTGTTCCAGGATTGATGTTGTCGCCAAAGGGCGGCTCGGGCATGTGGAAGCCGTTGCCGCCAAACCCCAGCGTCGGGGGTTCACCGAGAGCTGTTCCACGAGTTGATGCTGTCGCCGAAGGGCGACTCGGGCATGTCGTTCTTCCTCCGCCGGCGCGTCACGATGACGGCCTGCGGGCTGCTCCTGCGCGGACTCTTGCGCAAGCTGTCATTCCGACGCGCGGTGGACGGACGGGCGGTCGCCGGCTGCGCCTTGCCGTTCGCCCCGTTGCACGCCCGCGCCGGCTGCGAATTGTTCCGCTTCGGACCCGGCTCCTTTACCTGCTCCTTGGCCGGCTCCTTGGCCTGCTCCGCCTCTTTTTCCGGCGGTCCCGCGCGCCCCCTCACGGGCGCCCGCTTCGGGCTCGAGTACCCCCTGGAGTGCCCGTTCCCGTTCCCGTTGGCCGCCGCGGCGGCGACGTCGCGGTAGAGCGCGGGCGCCGAGTTCTTCCGCTTCGGCCGCCGCAGCTTCGGCTCCGGCGTCGGCGGCAGCGAGCCGTCCGGCGTCGACTGGTCGCTCGCCGGGACGGGCCTGTCCTTGAACGGGGCCGGGTCCGACGGCGGCGGCAGCGTCGCCACGCGGTTAAAGCTGTGCGTCTGCCGCCTGCCGCCCGTGATCGTCGGCGGCTGCGTCCTCTCGACGAACCCGTCGAGGGCCGCGGTGTCGCGCGGGATGTAGCTGTACCCGGGGCTGTTCGGGCCGTCGGAGGCCAGCGGGCTTGTCGACACGACGCGGAGCTTCCGGGTGTCCTTCCGGAACAGCCGCTTCCGCTCCTTTTCGAGCAGCATCTCGGCCGAGCTCAGCCGCGCGCTGCTGCCGCCTTCGCCGCTGAGCTCAGCGACGGGCCGTCTTTTATCTCTTGGCGCGCGGTCCTTCGCCGGCGGCTGAAAAAGGTCCCCCGTGGAACCCGTCCCGCCGCCTCCACCCTTCGAGTTCCGCTTCTTCAAATCCCTCGAGGAGCCACTCGTCACGCTGCCCGGGACGCTCCGTTCCTTCTCCTTGTCCTTGTCCTTCGCAGCCATCAGCTCTCGTTCTTTCTGCATGTTCTGCAGCGCCTTGGCTCGAAACGAGATAGGCGGAGCTCCGTGGGCTTCGGTCGCTTCGGTCGCTTTCGAGGCGGCGCCGAGCGAATCGAAGCTGGTGTACAGGCCTTTTTCCGCCTTCGGCTCCGCCGTCAGCGAGCGGGGCTGCTGCGCCTGACGGGGCGAAGTCGACGCGGGCGACTTCTTCCCCGATGCGGGGTTCGACGAGAACGCTGAGTTCGCCGTGTTGAAGTTGGTCGCCGAAGCCGCGTGGGACGCCGGCGCGAAGCTCGGCAGCGACGAAGACGACGACGACGAGCGCACCGTCCGCAGCTGCGGCTGCTGCTGCGGCAGCTGCTGCTGCTGCTGCTGCTGGTGCTGCGCCAGCATTTGCGCCCGCTGCGGGCGGGTGCCCCCCAGGCCTTGGATGGACGCGTCGCTCTCGCCGAGGATCTTCGAGGTGGCGGGCGGGGTGGTCTCGTCGTCCTCGTGCGCGAGTCCGTCTAGCTGCAGCCCGTCCGGGATCGCGGTGTGGAAGGTCTCGGAGGTCAGCTTCGACAGATTCTTCTTGACACTCGCCGCGTCGGGCTCGGTCAACAAGGCGCCCGCTTCCGTGGGCGGCGCCGTCATGACCAACGTCTCGTTCATCGCCCTGCTGGGAGGTGCGGTCATGACCATCGTTTGGTCCATCGCCATACTGGGCGGCGCTGACATGATCATCGTTTGGTCCATCCCCATGCTGGGAGGCGCTGACATGATCAGCGTTTGGTTCATGCTCGGGGGCGCGGTCATTATCATGGTTTCGCCCAGTCCGGCCTTGCTCTTCCCGAGCCCGTCCGCGACGCTCTCGTTCATTAGTTCGAGCTTTAAAAGATGGTGCGTTTGGTTTGCGATGTGCTGGTTGATATTCTCACAAGACATGTTGAGCGTTTCCGCCATGTCGGGCTGGTTGATCCACGGGTCGTGCAGCAGGTCGTCAGCGGTGGGTCGGTCCTGAGGCTTGATTTGCATGCACCGTTGGAGAAAGGCGAGACACCCCGGCGATACTTTGTGCTTGACCGGATCCAGGTACGCCAACGGGGTTTCTCCTCTTTCGAATCGTTCTTTCACGAGGGCGACGAACACGATCTGTTCGGTGACCTCTTTCGGGCACCAGACGAGCCCATACATCATCTCGATCAACGTGCACCCCAGCGACCACACGTCGCTTGCTGTCGAGAACCTCCGCTCGGTGATCACCTCCGGCGCCATGAACGGCAGCGTGCCCGGCCGCCCGTTCCCTCCGTCCACTTGAAACCGCACCCCGCACCCGAAATCGGCGACTTTTACAATGCCGTTTTGGGTCAGCAGCAGGTTGGCTGCTTTGAGGTCAAGGTGCATCACGTTTTTCTGATGAAGGTACCGGAGTCCCTTCAATGCGTGGGTAACAAACTGCCGAGCTAGGTTCTCGGGGATGCCGAAGCGCGCTCGGAAGTCGAGGACACTGTACGACATGCGCTCCATGACGAGGTAGCCGGTTCCCTTGTCGGTGAAGGCATCGATGTACTTGACGATGTTTTCGTGCTCCAAGTGGGAAAGGAGGGACATTTCGTTCACGAACGATTCCTGCGTTTTCTGCCTGTCCGGATCATCCTGCTGCAACCTGAAGCGCTTCGCGGCGTACTGCTCGGCGGAGTTCTCGTCGACGACTGTGAACACGGTGCCAAACCCGCCTTTGCCGATCTCGTCGCCGAGGCGCCACCGCCGCTTCTTCTTCGCCTTCTTCTGCGTGCGCGGGGTGGTTGCCAGTTCGGGCTCGACGGTGATCAGGCCCGAGGCGGAGAGGAGCTCCAGGTCCTTGTCGCTGCGCAGCTCTTTCCGGCCCATTTTGATCTTCCCGACGCCGCGGTCCGCCAGCGTCGTGCCCGGGTAAAGGGAGCGGATCACGTTCTTCACCTTCGACAGCCGCAGCTCGGACGCCGGGATTTCGAGCTCGCGCACCGAGTTGCCGAACTGGCACTGCACCTTGACACTCTGCTCCCGCAACGTGAGCGGCCCATCGCCCTGGATCAGCGACCGGAGTGCGATGATCGCGTACAGCTGACTCTCTCTGTGGGTCGAAGCGGCACAGTCGATGACGGACGCGAGCCCGTGCATGGTGAAGTAGCACTTCAACTTGGGGTCTGCCGCCATGACCGCCCACAGCCGAGCTACCCCGTGTCCATAGGCTGGGTCCTTCGACAGCTCGCTGAGCACCGCCATGATGTAAGGGATCTTCCCTTTTGCGCCGGAGTCGCCCTTGCCCACCATCGCGACGATGGCTGGCGTGATGCCGGTCATGACGTCGATCGTGTCCTGCCGCACCGCCGACGAGCCGCCGGAGAAGAGCCACAGCATTTGGAAGCCCTCGTCCGACAGCAGGACCGATGCTTTCTCGAGAAGCGACGGCTTGATCGAGCAAGACGGGCCCGACGCCCTCTGAAACACACCCTCAATGGCAGAGTCACTCGCCCACGTCGGCTGCGACGTCTGCAAACGGGGCGTCAGGACCACGCTCGGGTTGAACGCAGACTCGGTCGCTGGGGGCGTAATGGTGATCTCGGCTGAAGAGGAGAACGTCGATCCTTTGATGCTCCCTCGCTTCGAGTTGTAACCCGACAGCGGCGAAACGCCCGCGGGTGTGTCAGGCGCCACAGGCGGTGCCTCCCACGACCATTGCGGCTCGGGCAGCGGCGGTTTTTCGCAGGCGATCAGGTATTTCACGACGCGAGCGCCCGGTTCGGTCACCGTGCGGGCGGTCGCTTGGTCGTCTTGGAACACCTGCGCGATTTGCTGCAGCAAGCTGGGCGAGTTGAGGTACCGCGAGTTCTTTTCGAGCGGCAGGATCGTCGCGCACGACGCCAGGCACGCGGCCTTCGTCTCAAACTTGGTGCACGCCTTGAGCACGTGGAGCAGCGCCGCCGTCAACCCGTTCTCCACGACGGATTTCAGCTGCGGCGCGGTGGCCGCGTCGGACAGCAAGGTCACCCCCTGTTTGATACAAGACGCGACGGCGCGGTACATTTTCTCGTCGTCCTCGTTGGTCGGATACGCCTTCGGCACGATCGCTATCAGCGCCTCGCTAACCTCGGTCGGGGTGCAGACTTCGAAGCAATTGGTCAATATTTCGATGGCGGTCGACGTTCCTTCGTCGCCGAAAACGTTCATCAGCGACGAAATCCGGTGCGCCAACCCGCTGACCTGCTGGTGGTGGCCGGTCTTGGACAAGTGGCTGGCGATCGCCAAGCTGTGCTGCACGGGTTCCGTGCCCACAGTTTTCTCGTTGCACTGCAGAATGGTCTCGAGAGCGATGGTCAGCACTTTCTCCTTCACCATCTCCTGGTGGAAGCAACCCGACTCCGCAACGGTCGCAAACGTTGCCAACAGGTCCTTCGCCATCACGTCCTGGTACGGACCGAACATGTTCTGGTGATACACCAACCGGTTCAGCAGGTCCGCCGACGGCTTGAGCAGACGAACCATCGCTTGCCACCGGAAATCAGCGTTTTCGTGCATGTACACGTCGTTGACCGGACAACTCAAGCAGACGGACTGGGTGGACGACGAGTAGTACCGTCGGGTGTCTGTGATGCGCTTGCCGCACGACGCGCAGTCGAAGCGGAGGTGCGTCACCTCTCGCAGCTTTTTGCAGCCGAAGGCTTGGATCTTGGGGTCGTTGCTGAGGAGGAGTGGCTTCAGCATCTCTATCCCGTTGCCCGGGGGCAGGAACTTGAGGTGTAGGATCTTCAACATACGCTGTCTGTCTGAGAACAGGGCGCGCAGGAGCTGCGTGATCTCTGTGTTCAGCAGAGCGCTCGTGTCGCAGGTTGCCAAGTTTCGGGGAATGAACGATGACATCATCAACGAGTGTCTTGACATCAGCATCGAGGTACTAGGAAGAGACTCGTGCTCGGTCATGCAACTCATGATAAAGTCCGAAAGAGAGATGAGAGACGCTTGTTCGATATCGCCGTTTACTTCCAAGAACTTCAGAATAAGCCGCAGAGACCACAACTGACACTGCACGAACCCGCCAGCGTTGACTGGCACGTCGTCCATGAAGTAGCCCGGATGATCGCTGGCTTCGTTGAAGAGAGAAGCGATGGATGCACTGCTTGTATTCTGGTCGTCCAGAGCCGTGCGCTCTCCGCGCAGCATCTTGACGAGAGTCGACACGATGTTGTGCTTTGCGAAGAACTCCGCCGTACGCTTGTCGAACACATCAACCAGCAGCTTCGCCGCGCTGAAGATTTCCTCCTTGCCAGGAGTGCTGTCGAGGAGTGTGCTTCCAATGGCCTCCGACGTGTCCAAACCTCTCAAGATGGAAGCACAGTTCGGGTGTTCCCGCAGGGTGATCAGTGCTTGCAAACAGGACTTCCGGATGTAAGCCGCGCGCGCTTCGATGAGTGAAGCATCACGCCGTGAGTCGGAGATGAGCTGCAGGATCCGAGTCACCGCTTTGAGGATCTTGTGCAAGGCGCTGTTGTCGAAGGACGCGACGAAAGCCGAGGGATTCGGCCGCGCGAACAGGGCGTGCGCTAGGAAGTACGACACGTGCGGGTACGCGGCGTCGGAGATGCCGCCGGACAGGGCGCGGTCGACGACTTTGAGGATGGTGTGCGGGTCGATTTTCTCCTGCGGGAGCGCCTCGAGGATGTCGCAGGCGACGATGAGGACGGCGGTGGGGTCCCGCTGCGCCTTCGACGCGACCATGCCGCATATCTTTTCGAGCCCCCTGCACTTGAGGAACACCTTGATGGCCTCGTCCTTCTTGTCGCCCTCTCGCAGTGCTACCTTCAGCTCGAGGAGACCCTCCTTCACGCCTTCCCCGACATCCGGATTCAGCTTCTTCACAATCTGCTCGACGGGGTGCGGCTTGGCAAGCATCTTCGACGACGCCCTCTTGATGAGATCAATTGTACCGGCTTACACACTCAACGCACCCCCACCTCACCGCCGCCCTCCCCCCCCTTCGCCACGCCTCGCCGCGACCCAATCGGATTGGGTCGGGCTGCAGCCGTGGCAAAGAGGCGAGAGGAACGGGCGACCGGCAGGGGTCGAAGGGGGGGAGGGTGGTGCTCTGTTCGTGTTCTTCCTTTTGTACGTTCCTCTACTT
Organism: Diplonema papillatum; assembly: GCA_030068145.1. NCBI lineage: Eukaryota > Euglenozoa > Diplonemea > Diplonemida > Diplonemidae > Diplonema > Diplonema papillatum. The sequence continues at coordinate 91,713 of JAPJBO010000704.1, forward strand.
CGGGACACTGTGGGCAGGTGGTCTTGTCGGAAGCTCCTGCTCGCGAGAAAAAAAAAACGGCTTCTCAAATGCCGCCAAGCATTCGCTTTACGTAGATGCGTATGCACTCGCCGCAGGTGCCTCCTCCCGGAGCTATTGTCGTCGCTATTTTTCTGGAGGCGGCGAGCAAGCACCACAAGAACAGAGGCAGGCTACGCTGTCGCAGACTTGAACTGCTGCCTTCGGCGCTTGTTTCCCAGGATTATTACTGGTCAGGCTCGGATGACGCGGTATAGTGTGCGTATCGGCACATGGGCGACGTGACCGGAGGATGGCTCCCATCCCCCTGCCAAGCGATCTTCGCGGGAAAACGAGCTGGGTCATTCTCCAGGTCGAGACGAAGGGGTTCGCCCTGATGTCTGGACAAAGCTGCTACTGCTGTAGACAGACATAAAAATGAAAACAAACTTTCCGGAAAAATGCCCAAAGCTTTCGCGATCTCGTGTTCATCGCTCTGTTGGACAATTGCGCCGTTATGATTTGATGGCACAGGCTGGTCCAAGCTTAAAGGCACATTTCCGTGTTCAAATGCCGGTGGCCCAATGCGCTCATAGGAGTTCCTCGGTACCGGCCAGCTCGCAGCGCTGTGGGAATGCAAAGAGAGAAAAGTCCTTCGTTTCAAAGCTGATTCTCAAGCAGGATGATACACGCCGTCCACCGTCATTCGGCAATCATATGAAGGTGGAGACACAGCGAGTTAGAAACAAAAGAAGTAGGCAATGTCATAGGAACTACCAGTACGCCGTCAGAACCCATCGCACTAGCCACGCTTACAGACGGCGACCACGGCGACCACCCTTGCGGCGGGTGCAGTCGGTCGGGGTCGGGGTCACGTCCTCGATACGGCCGATCTTGACGCCGGCACGCGCAAGGGCGCGCAGGGCGGACTGGGCTCCCGGTCCGGGCGACTTGGTGCCAACTCCTCCGGTGGCTCGCATCTTGATGTGCAGCGCGTTGATGCCGATGTCCTTGCATCGCGCGGCGACGTCCTGCGCGGCAAGCATCGCGGCGTACGGGGACGACTCGTCTCTGTCAGCCTTCACCTTCATTCCTCCCGTGATTCTCACGTACGTTTCTCTACCTGTGTGTGTCCGGAAGCGAGTGTTGATATTTCATACTTTGATGTTCGTCTCATCGAACACGGGCTGTGACCGCGCTATTTGTGCCAGGATGCGAGTTTGTAGAAGAAAGCATACCACTCGGGTCAGTGACGTGCACGAACGTGTCATTGAAGGAGGCGAAGATGTGGCAGACACCGAAAACCTGTGTTGGGTACGCTGAATGTCTCCCTGGAAAGCGACCGTGCCGCCGGAAGCAAGTGATTCCCCTCACTGGAGAAAACTGGTGTGTTTAATACGGGAAGCGCAACGGTTGTCACGGTCATAGTCATAGGGGCCCTGAAGGTTACAGTACAATCGTATGTCCGGAAAGCCAATTTTCAACACATTAGTGACTTTGAGGGGGACGTGTTTTCCCCTGGACGGGTGTACAAATCGCACAAAGAGACGCAGATGCAGAAGCAGTCCTGAGGAGAGCGGTATCCTACCGGCAAGCGCGAGGGACCAACAAATCGAAAGTGGGCATGTCAGAAAACAGGCACGGACTGCATGGCAAGCAAGCAACGGTAAGGGTGTCTCGCCCAACTAACACATCCGACCACGATTCTGTGTCAACCGACCCCACCCCAATGTCTATTATGTTTGCTTCCATCAAGAATGTGGCATACCAAGGTGTCGGAGTCGACGTTAGGCCCGATACGCTGAACCTCGGTGACCTGCTTCACGACCTTCTTTCCAGGCATTTTGTCTTTGTGGAGCGAGGGGTGTGGTTCCTGTTGTTGGTTGTTCAGGACAGATCTGGCAAGAGGACCAAGGGATCGGCGACATATTGCGGGCATGAAGATGCCGGGAAAAGATTGCTACACGGAGAGCATGGCGTTTGAACGCTTCTAGCATTATTCTCGGGATAAGGTCTTCTCTCTGCCCTGACACGACAACACACAACACTGGACCGGCCAGCCGGTCATATTCGATCCAAATATGACCAGTCATATAATAGTATGTTTGGTCTTTTTCTTAGCGCGAGCACTGGGGCGACCTGATGAAGACAGCGACCTGTCAGATTATAGTTTATGCAGGTCGTGCAGAAGGTCCATCACAACCTGTTTGCAGGGGCCAAAATTGCGGCTTGATACCATCGCACTTGCTGATCTCTGGCAACTTTCTGGGGGGTCCGCTTCGGGCACCTGGCGAAGACCGGGGCCGGTGAAAAAGATTTGCAAGCTGAACGGATAGAGAGCAAGTTGACTTGGCTGGAGAATGGTTCGGAAGCGGTGGCAGAAGGAACCCGAAGGAAAAAAGGAGAAGCGAGGTCAGTTTCGGAGAGCAGCAACAGAAGAGCGCGGAGCAGAAGAAGTGCGTAGTTTTGTTCTGTTCGTTTACGTGTTCGGTGTTGACAGGCTCTCGCCAATCATCCCTGAGGGCCCTTTGGAGTATTTAATTTCTTGAGCGCGAGAGCTTGCTAGCGACAACACAAGAGTTCCGTGTCTCATTTATATATATATATATATATCTGTTGTCAGGGCGTCTCTGAAGTCGCAAGCCGGTCGCAGTCCTGCGCAGCCTGCGTGGCCTTGAACCTTTCGAGAATACGAGTGCATTGGTCGGTAGTTCAGCGGAGAGTCCCGACCTGCACAATAGGCGTTATGTTTTAGTGTGTGTTGACGTTTCGGGTAGGGGGGGGGGGGCCTGCCCCACACAGCGAAACTGTGGGGTGGTGTGCCACATCTTGGTTGGCTGCTGTGTATGTGTGTGTGCCACCTCTGAACGCCCAGGATTGAAGGAAGCCAGGGATAAGCTCTGAGACGCCGATTCAGCACGCCGGGAGGGGTTCGTATGTTCGTTGGCGCAAAAGCCCGCAATAAGACAGAAGCCCGATTTATTGGCACCGTAGCTGTCACTGTTTGGCCTACTGCGGCTGACAACGCGCATCGGACTGAGATTACTGTCACCTGCAATGTGGTTCTCCAGCTCAGGGCTGGTTAGCCACACTGTTGCGCCACAATGCCATCCCAGCATGGCTAAACTAAACAAAAATGTAAACCCGGTACTGGCACCGCGCCGGTTGCTACGTTGTTTCCTTTCAGCAAGTTGAATTGCGGTTCGGGCCTGTTTGTACTGCTGGTAACTGGGATACAGTAGGATCACATAAACGGACAGAACCAACAGTGCGTGTTCTTCAGAGGGTTTTAGAGGAGGACTATGGAGTTCAGAAGTTCGGGTCGTTAACAACAAGGGTACGAGCTCTACAAAAGAGTCCAGATTGTACCTGAATTTTTCGGTAAAACAAAATGAGGAAATAGCAGGGGCGCTACCCTTTTGCAGGTAAGTTGGATACGAATTCGGTGATCTTTTGCGGGGCTTCGTGGTTTGGTGTGGTGGGGTTTGCACGTGAATCTGTCGGCTCATTGCAGGCCACTTGCAAAGAGACGAAGGAAACAAATCAACTTGTTTTCCGGGACAAGACACGTGAGACACGTGTTAAGAGGAGCAAAGCACACGATTAGTTTCCGTAAGGAATAGGCAGGATTCGTCACCGGAAACAAGTGGATTGCTTCTGTGTGCTCTTTCCCTCGCAGATGGTCCGCGCAGTCGATATTCCCTGATTTTTTACAACTTTGTCCGACTCGGACGTAGGATGGACCCAGCCTTCGGACATCCCAAGGTCTGGGCGGTAATCCCGACTGCGACTGCGGGAAATCACAGTTTTAATCACGTGCAGAATGGTGTACGCAGGCGGAACGCAAGGCCTGCCCGGGGATCCTCGCATGCCCCACTGGCTCATAGGGACTCAGTGGGAGGTCTGGAAAACACCTGTCATCCCTCTGGGAGTGCTACATCTACACGTGTTTACCGTTGCAACTGCCGCAGCAGCCAGAGCCAGCCGACAAGACTTGCACTCCTTTTTCCTTTGTGGGCGCCCGCCCCAAGGTCGCAGCAGAACTTACGACTGCTGCCCCGTAAGGTCATTTGTTTTCCAAAAAAAAGTCATATAGAAACACGGGGCAACGTTGCTGTTCTTTCGAAAGCATTTCGCATAATGGACAACAAGGTTTTCTTTCGCAGACTGGTCGACCAGGGCGGTTGAGAGGGAGGAGACGTCTTCCTTTGATGTGGAGACGCCCACGAGAACCTCGACACCGATAGGAGCGTTCAGGCGAGGAGCACTGATCGAAAGGGCTGCTTTCGAGATGGGCATCAACGCAACCGCCCAGGGGCATGTAGCAGTGTGAGCGTCTAGATGAAGGTAAACGTTCGCCCATCTTCGCCACCCTAGGCCTCTGCGAGACTGCACGCCTCGTAGCAAAACAAGGCGGTCGATAGCACGAAACGCGCAAAACCCCGGAATCCCCGTGCAATACAACCCTTTTGAATGAGATGTACCTACGATTGATGACCCGCCAAAACGGAAAGAATGCGATGCTAAAAGCACTTCCTGCCCGATTTCTCTTTTTGGAGGCTGTTTCATCGAGGACGCCACAAGCACAAGCGCGTGAACACGACAAGCACATGGGCTTGCCAGAAGAGGCGAAGCCTTGCACAGCCCTCGCAGCTAAGGAGGGCGGCATGACAGCTAATTTTGACTTGTCGAGGACAGATGAGTAGGAACGGACTGCGGAACAGAAAACAGACGCGAAAAAATCGAGCGTGGGGAAAGGACCTGCTGCTGCACCGGAGAAAAAGGAGCGGTCTGTGTGGTGAATACCCTTTGTGCATTCACCGTGCACCACATTGTAACAATTTTAGTGCACAGCCACGTCTTTGGCAATGAGCGCGTTTAAAGAACCGCTTGTGGAATAGCCAGCTCGGCATGGGACTGCTAATTGGGCTGCTCGCCGGTCTTTCGCGTCAAGCAGAGTCAATACGGGTAGTTCGTGATCTGTTGATGGACGGCATCATAGAACGTATCTTTCTGGTATCGGGTGACTGCTGGTGGAAGCGAAATTGGTCGGCGCCGGGGAGGAGAAGAAGGCGGTCGCTTTGCCAATGTTCGGATTGCTCGGGTACGACACGTCACTTGCAGACGACGGGATTGTGGGCTCACTCGGAGCACTAAAGCTGGGGACGGAACCAAGCCTCGTCTTGTCGCTGCTCTGGGGGTGCTCGAAGTTGGCCAGCGCCGCTTCGCCTACGATCGCTGGCGATGAAAACCCGACTGTTTCCTGAATGGCGCCGCTGAGGCTGTATTCCGCGTTCGACTCGCCGCTGACCGTTCTATCGTCGACGTCGCCAAAGTCCCCGGCGTGGTACTCAGAGGCACCCATGAACCTGTCAGCCCGGGCGAACCGCTTCTTTTTCAGCAGAAACGCGCCGAGTACCAACCACAAAGCCAGCAACGCCAGCACGGCCAACGGGATCGCCAAAAACTTCGCCGCCGACGGAAGCCCTGAAGACGTGCCCGCAGCACTCCCGAGGTTACCGTCGCCATCGCCCTTGCGTAGGTCCTTTGCACAAAAAATCATCTTTTCCCACCGCGGCAAGTTCTCTCTGACGAAATCCCGTGCTGCCTGACCAGCCCCGCTCTGTTCGGGTAGTGTATTCTCACCATAAACAGCGTAGATCGTCGATTCCTCATCGAAAGCAAACGCCGTCCCGAACTCCCCAAACCATCCACTCTTCCCTTGTTCCGCCGTATCATGAGACGCAGCGGCTTCGGTCGAATACCCCCATTTCCACTGAGATGTCGGCGTGAAATAGCTGCCTTCATTCCCGTATCTCCCAACTGGGAGAAATCCCATGCCCTGGGCCGCCGGGGTTCGGAAGCTTTTGAGCATGGATGTGCTGAGCAAGTAGCCAGTTTTCACGTCAGCTTTCGCAACGTCCCTCAGCAGATAGCTGATGAATTTCGCGAAGTCCTCCATCGTCATCATCGCACCTTCTCCAAACCCACTTACGCCTGGGTATGCTGCGTCTGACGAAGTCTGCGTGCATTGTTTGGATCGCTTCGAGTATTGAAATGAGGGTGCCGAGGTATTGATGCAGGGGACTTTAGTTACCGGCTTCACAAACCGGGGTTTTCGCTCACCACACCTGAGTAGTTTGGTGATACACACAGCGACCGAGCCATTGATCACCACCTTCCGGTTCATGGTTCGCATGCAGCAGGGCGACGCTACAGAGCCGATAGCAAACCACCCTCCGCCGTTCGACGTGAATAGGCATCCGAAGCCAGACATGCAGGCACAAGCTCTGGGGTTTTGATCTCAAACCGGCTTCACTGCTCGGTCAGACGTGCTTGCGTGCGGTCAGGCTGATTAATGGCTGATTTCCCTTGACCACTTGCTCAGAGTCGGGTGGCTGAGTCAGGTTCCTGGTGCACCAACTAAATTTAGCTTGCATCCTGTCTCAAAGACCTGCTTCTAGAATTGAGAGTGCAGGCGGACAATTAAGCCAGCGGCAAGGAGTGCGTAGTTTTGTTTTATTCTTTTACTTGTTAGTTGTCGACAACTTTTTTTGTATTGAGGACCTCTCATTTGAGGTGTCATTCAGATGTAAATCCAAAGCCGCCCACGTCAAATTTTGTTAAGCATTGAGTTCTTTTAAGTACATTTTGTTAAGCAGCGGCTGCCAAAACTTGCCGTGACACCTATGATCAAAGTAAAGGAGGAAAGGAGAAAATGTTTCTAAATGAAGAACACACCTCGTAGTTGAAAGTAGACATTACGTTCCACATTTCAGAATCCCAAGACTGAACTTGGCTGGCCCACAGCGAACGGCCGGGAGACATGCCGGAGGGGGCGGAGCCGCTGGCGTAAACGGACGCGGGCGGCGCCGTGAAAAACATATCAGCGACGGTTCCGGGTGGTGCGGATCCCGCTGGGAGCCAGCTCATGAAGGCTGTCGACATGCCAAGCTTGTCCCAAATCTTCTGCTTCATCAGTCCGGCAGCGTCGGTCCCGTACGCGCGCGCCAGGGCGAGACCCACGACATCGTAGTCGTATCCGTACAGCGACTGCTCCCCTGGTTGAGCAAGTAAAGGGTACTGCGTACGGCACGCAAGCCACTCCGCGGCACGCACCAGTTTTCCCCCATTCGCAGTCGTGAACGCGCCGGCACATTTGTCTGAGGCTAGTTGTGGGAGCACGCCGTCCACGGGGGTCATTGAGGCCGTGTCGCGCATGGTGCCCATGCCCCAGTGCGAGTAGCCGAAGCCGCACTTCATGGACAGGCAGTCGTAAAACGTGAAGTTCCGCAGCAGCGGCGAAAGGGTGGTCACGCCTTCAACAGAGTGGGCTACGGTGAGATAATGCGACGACAACTCCGGAACGTAGTCGGCGATAACGTCGTCCGGGCTAACCATTCCCTCGTCGAAGGCGATGGCTGCGAGCAGGCCGGACATGATCTTTGTCATGCCACCCATTCTGTAGATAGTCCGCGACGATACTTCCTCCGTTGGCGTAGCGCGTCCGGCTTGGAAAACGTGTTGAACTCCAGTCGCTGCGTGGCCCAGCACGAGCTTCACGCCTCTCCCGTCGGCAGATGACGAAAAATCATCGAACTCTTTCTGGACCGCTTCCAAGTGAGCCGCTGGCACAGGCTCTGCCTTTGTGGAACCCTTGTCGTCGCGCTCTGTGAGTTCCGCCATCCAAACGTCAAGTCTACTTGCGATGAACTCGGCGGCCTCTTGTCGGGAACCGGATACAGGCAGAATTGTGTTCTCTCCTCCCACGACGTAGCAGCCAGTTTCCTGGTCGATGCGGAAGAGGGTGCCGAATTCGCCTCGCCCCTCCAAAATAGAGTTACTCGCCAGTAACGTGTTTGCACTCTGTGCGCGGCGGGACCAGAGACCCCACTTCCATGCTGCGTCACTCGTAAAAAGCGAGTCGCCATCTAAGTATCTCCCCGCGGGTGTCGTCCCCATGCCCTCCCCGCTCCCCACGGCATCCGAAAGAGCCCACATCATCGTCGCATGGCCCACCACACGCTGACCATCGGCCGTCACGCCGCCTCTTCCCAAGAGTGCGACAAATTTTGCGAAGTCTTCCATCGTCATCATCGCGCCTTCACCGAAACCACTTACCCCCGGGTACTCAGGGTCGCTTGATGTCTGTAGAGATGATTGGTCCCGATTCTGGTGAAATCGCATGGAGAAAATGCTATTCGGAACGAGCCGAAAAGACGAGGCTGAGACAAAAAAGAACGAAGAAGGCACACGGTGGAGTCCGGCGAGAACAACTTTAATGAGCCTAAACTGTGGATACGTGTGCCACGCCGGAAAATAGGGTGTAACGTTCTAGTTGCCACAACGGATGTCCCAGGAAATCTCGCTTTGTTTGGTGCTCCAACCGGAGAGATTTCGGTGATGTTCGATAGCACGTTCTCGTCAGAGACCACGGAGCGTGTCATTGCTGGAAAGGAGGGCAAGAAGAAGAAGTAGAGAGTGTTCATAAGTCATCTTGCGATGTTTTTTTGCAGGATGTGTTACGCCCCGAGCTTCACCAAGTGAGTTTTGGGCCAAACTCGGTCAGCAGTGGTGTTCTAGAATTAGCAAGCATATTGTTTAGTTCAGTCTCAATATTGAAAGGTGGATGTCGGCTGGCAAGATACATGCGTGGTAGGTGCAGGGTATTGAAAAGGTGACAGGAACATACTTCGTGAGTGAAAGAACCCATGACGTTCCACATTTCAGCATCCCATGTCGTCACCTCACTGGCCCAGTAATTCGTTCCCGGTGTCAGACCCGACGGTGCGGCGCCGGATGAGTAGACAGAAGCGGGTGGTGCGGTAAAGAACAAATCCGCAACATCGCCCGGAGGCAACTGTCCTTGCGGCAGCCAGCTCATGAAGGCAGAGTTCATTCCTAACTTATCCCATATCTTCGTCTTCATCAACGTCGCGCCATCTGTCTTGTAAGCCCGTGCCAAGGCAAGTCCGATAACATCATAATCGTAGCCATAGTACGATCTCCTCCCCGGTTGAGTGAGCAGCGGGTACTTTACACGGCACGCCAACCACTCCGAAGCGCGCACAAGCTTCCCATTGTTGGCAGTCGTATACGCACCAGCACATTTGTCTGAAGCGAGGTGCGGAAGAACCCCATCAGCTGGACTAACAGTCGCTGCTTCGCGCATGGTACCCATGCCCCAGTACGAGTACCCGAACCCGCACTTCATGCCAAGGCAATCGTAGAAGGTGAAGTCCCGGCTCAAAGGTTCGATCACTGTTGTCCCGTTCACAGAGCGAGCGACAGTCAGCAGCGACTTGTCGAGTTCGGGCACGAACGACGAAATTGCATCTGACGGCTTCACAACGCCTTCTTCGAAGGCGATTGCCGCCAACATACCAGCCATGGCTTTAGTCATACCGCCCAAGCGGTAGATGGTCGACGCAGCTACTGGCCGTCCTTTGGATGCTGATCCGGCATGCAAGACATGCTGCTCTCCGGTGAAGGCGTTGCCAACAATGAGCTTGATGCCACGACCCCCCTTTCCAGCGGACCACGAAGCGAGGCTCTGACGAACGGTGTTGACGGCTGAAGGAGAGAAGGCAACACCTCGGGGGTTCTCCTCCGAGCCAGGCGCAACATACGCAAGCCACCTGTTGAAGTTTGCACGGACGAAAGCGGCCGCCGACTGATCACATCCGGACTCCGTTGGCAGCGTGTTTTCGCCACCAACACCGTACAGCCCGGAGGAGGCGTCGAACTTAAACATCGTTCCGAAGCGTCCGTTCCACTGTCCGACGTGCGGGTCGGTTTCCGGTACAAACTCGAACGCTGGCGCTCCGCTCCCGGGCTCCTTCAAACTACCTGAACGACGACCGCTGAACCCCCACCTGCGTAGTGTGAACTCGTTAACTCTAGACACGGTTGGAAAACGAAAGGACTTGCGTAGTGTTGTATTTTTAGCGTTATTTGCGGATTGGAAGGTCGGTATTTTAAAGTCTCCGGTTGACCGTAGATTGATCTGTATCTGTTGTCTGGCATAAAACTCGCCACGATTCTGGCTATTAGCATTTTCTTCGTGTACTGTTGGGAAGAGGACCCCGCAAAGGTCCGAATATGTCCCGGTCCACGTTCTGGTAAAGCCTGCGTGTAAGAACGGACAGAGTAGTTGTTGCGGAGCCGACGTGATGAGCTGCTGTCATCGCTGTTGTTGGCACCACTTCCGAACCACTCAGCTCCACCCTGGCGGCCGCAGCAGCAACCTTCGCAATGAAAGCGCAGCTGGAGTGTATGTAGGCAGTTCCGTACAACAGCCGCGGCTATTGTACGGAACTGCACTGTACGTATTGCCAAAGTAGTAGTAGTAGTTTCAGCTTAGTGTGAGTTTGATCAAAGTAACATCTAGGCAGCCTTACAAAGACCCAGCCTGGACGAGGTGTCCCGTTGCCCCGTAGTAGTAGTGTGTCGTCCTAATCGGGAACACGTCAGGGAGAAGAACGGAGCAATATTTACAAACAAACGAGTGACATAAGGTGGCCGATTGAGCGGCGCCAATCCGAGCGCACACAGCAGCAGTGACGCGTCGGCAGTATTTGCACTTCAGGATGGGGCTGCCGACGGCTAGCGTGTCGGCAGAGGGTGCAGTGTCGGAGCAAGCTTTTTGCTCCCGGATCTCCTCCGTGTTCGACATGCCGAGGTCGCATTGGAGCACGTCGAGATAGGAAAGCGGAGGTCGACCTTCTTTTGACGCGTCGTTGCAAGAAGCACGCTCGACGCGCTGATCCGCCCTCAGGCAGTGCCGTATTCAGGGGATTAGCTTCTATATCCACATTTGGACTGTCAGTCCAAATTTGGAAAGGCCGCCGAGAAAAAAAGAAGAAGAAAATGGCCACACCACCACCCAGGCCCGGCAGAGGTAGCCAAGTGCAATTCGAAGGCCTCTCAGGGTCCAGCCTGTCGTGAAGATACGTCGTGTAACAAGAGTTCGGCGAATACAATGTATCGAGTGGGTCGGCGGGTGTGAGGCAACTTTTTTCTGCTCGCCCTTGCGACAGGGTGGTGGAGGAGGGAGCAAGCTAGCTTGGATGTCTGCGCATGATGGACAAACCCATTTCTTCGGGCCTGGAAATTTGGTGGACCATACCGTTTTTTTCCGGCTCGCTACGCGAGCCGAAAAATTGCTTAGTATTTGAAGAACACTGAGTGGAGATGACCTCGACACTACATTAGGGGGCCGCACATGTTACGACCATTAATTAGAGTACGTAGTGTGTAGCTCCATTCTTCGACAGTACTCAGAGACAAGATGCCGTACCGAGGGTTCCAGTCGACAAAACCTGGCTGTTGCTTACACTGAAGGTTGAGGCCGGAGAGGTGGCAGAGACCCGTGCCTGGCAGGTGAGCCCCCTAAGTGCAGAAACTGCTGAAACAGTGAAAACGCAAAAAGCCGTTAGCGGTCCAAATTTGGAAAATGGGCTGGAGACCAAGCTAATGCCCTGGCCGTATTGCTAAAAAAAAAAAAAAAAAAAGGTAGTTTGTTAGGGCGTTTGAAGGAGGATGCGAGAAGAAAACATGCAATTTCGAAGAAAAGAACGCGGGCGCGTGCACTTTGTGAGGAAGAAGAAGCATACTTCCACGAGCTCTGCAGCGAAAAATCGCCTGTGGCGTCAAGGTACTGCATTGACGGGAGAACACCAACGCCCTCGTCAGCTTCCATGGTCTCTGTGAAGAGAGCGCGCGCCATGCTGTCACACAGGAAATGACCACCTTTCGAGTCCGTGTTCGTGATGACAGCCGAGAGGAACTTGGCAAAGTCTTCCATCGTCATCATGGAGCCTTCGCCGAACCCGCTCACACCTGGATAAACTGCATCGGAAGACGTCTGCATGTGGTTGTGCACGTAATAACTTCTGCATAGAAAGACCTGGTATATATCTTTCCGTTTCAAGAAACAATAGCCGCAGAATCCGGTTCGGTCGCGCAGGACAGACCTGGGGGTGTTTGCCACCACAAACACACAGGCGGTCACAAGGTTACCAACAACGCGGGTTTCGTTCTTGAACATGCCTAATACTGCAATCTTACTCGGGCGAGTATCTTCTCTCGTTTTCACGAAACACCATACCTCGTGAGTGAAAGATGACATTGTGTTCCACATTTCAGCATCCCATGTCGTCACCTCACTGGCCCAGTAATTCGTTCCCGGTGTCAGACCCGACGGTGCGGCGCCGGATGAGTAGACAGAAGCGGGTGGTGCGGTAAAGAACAAATCCGCAACATTACCCTGAGGCAACTGTCCTTGCGGCAGCCAGCTCATGAAGGCAGAGTTCATTCCTAACTTATCCCATATCTTCGTCTTCATCAACGTCGCGCCATCTGTCTTGTAAGCCCGTGCCAAGGCAAGTCCGATAACATCATAATCGTAGCCATAGTACGATCTCCTCCCCGGTTGAGTGAGCAGCGGGTACTTTACACGGCACGCCAACCACTCCGAAGCGCGCACAAGCTTCCCATTGTTGGCAGTCGTATACGCACCAGCACATTTGTCTGAAGCGAGGTGCGGAAGAACCCCATCAGCTGGACTAACAGTCGCTGCTTCGCGCATGGTACCCATGCCCCAGTACGAGTACCCGAACCCGCACTTCATGCCAAGGCAATCGTAGAAGGTGAAGTCCCGGCTCAAAGGTTCAATTACTGTTTTGCCGTTCACAGAGCGAGCGACAGTCAGCAGCGACTTGTCGAGTTCGGGCACGAACGACGCAATGGTATCCGACGGCTTCACAACACCTTCGTCGAAGGCGATTGCCGCCAACATGCCAGCCATGACTTTGGTCATACCGCCCAAGCGGTAGATGGTCGACGCCGAAACATCTGTTCCACGAGCGGCTTGTCCGGCTTGGACAGAGTGCTGTTCTTTTGTTTTGGCATTCCCGAAGACAACTTTCACGCCTCGTCCCCCGTGGCTCGCAGACCATGCTTCGAGTTCTCTCTGCACTTCACTCACACGACTCTGGTCAAAAACGATTGCTTGCACGGCGGAGAGGGCAAGAAGCAACAGTAGCAGCTTGTTCATCCTGTTGAAACGATATCGCGTTTCCTTTGTTGGGGGGAGACAGGGCAGCGGGATGTGCTCTTTTTCTGGTTGCCTGCAGGGGAAAATGTTCTTTGCAGTTTGTCAGAAGAGAGAGTTTACCTCTTGCAAACACTCGGGCCAAGTTTCGCGTTATCGCTCTTGATGCGCACCTGCCGTACGGCTGTTAGATCGCAACTGTGGGGTTCGCAGAATCGGTACCTTTCTGGCTCGAGTGTACGTGCACAAAGGTGTTTGCGCCCTCATCCCTTTACTTCGCCCGCCTGCATTTGTTGCTGTACTGAGGATGGGGCTCTGCCTTGCTGCTGGTCTCGATCGCTTTATTTCGGAAAAGTTCGGGTTGGCACCGTCCAGCTTCTGAAGATAGGTCAATAACAAGCGAGGATCCACTTATCCGAGTCCAGAGCGTTTGATAACTTTGAAATTCTCAAAGTACACCCTGACCTGTAATGTATGGCCATTTAATTTGCGGAATTCTATTTTATGGCCATGCAATTTATGGACGAATTACTTTATATTTTGGAGGGGCCCAGAATTAGTACGTGCGCTCGGCTAAGGCCGGCGCGTGGCGAGACTGGAGGCAGCAGTTAAAGTTCGGGGAACAGCAAAGTTCGGGCGAAGCTAAGTTCGGGCGAAACAAAGTTCGGGCGAAGCCAAGTTCGGGTGAGCAAAGTTCTGGTGAAGCAAAGTTCGGGCGAAGCTAAGTTCGGGCAATGCTAAGTTCTGGTGAAGCAAAGTTCGGGCGAAGCTAAGTTCGGGTGAAGCAAAGTTCTGGTGAAGCTAAGTTCGGGCGAAGCTAAGTTCGGGCGGAGCAAAGTTCTGGTGAAGCAAGGTTCGGGCGAAGCAAAGTTCGGGTGAAGCTAAGTTCGGGCGAAACAAAGTCCGGGTGAAGCTAAGTTCTGGGTGAAGCAAAGTTATGGTGAAGCTAAGATCGGGCGAAACAAAGTTCGGGCGAAGCAAAGTTCGGACGAAGCAATGTTCGGGTGAAGCAAAGTTCGGGCGAAGCAAAGTTCTGGTGAAGCAAAGTTCGGGCGAAACAAAGTCCGGGCGAAGCTAAACTCTGGGTGAAGCAAAGTTCGGGCGAAGCTGAGTTCGGGCGAAGCAAAGTTCGGGTTCTGGTGGCAAGTTCGGCGCCAGTACCCGGGGGGGAGACCCCCCCGCCCCCTACACGACGCACTTGTTAGCTGTTTTTTTGGGACATAACTAGTTATATTTCTAACAAGTGATGTAACAAGTGGTCACTTGTTATATAACAAGTGATCACTTGTTATATAACAAGTGATTGCTTGTTATAACAAGTGTTTGGTTGCAATTTCATAAGGAACCTGGGGTTTGTACCTACCTACGAGAGAAAGTCACGTGATCTGCAAGACACTAGGCTTTTGGCAAATTGCTGTAAGCACGCTTGGCATTTGCACACCCGAACCGCTCATTCGGGGTTTTTCTGTGGGTCGAAGTTTCTTGTCGTGTGAAAAACCCCGAGCCGGGTACCACGGCCCAGCCAAACGAGCGTGATTTCGTGTTTTTTGACATTTTCGCCCAAGGCGGTGACCGTACTCCGGGTATTACACATCACCTCCACTGCGGCATGACACCGAATTTACGGCCAAAAAGCTGCGGAACTGCGTATTTGCACCAAAGCCAGAAAAGGAGGGTTTTCGGCCTGTCAACGAAATCAGGGGGTTTTGCCTATTTCGGGGAGCGAGATTGACTGTTACCGTTACGCCTTCCTGAAGCCCGAGACTGCCAGAAAATTACCCCCACTGGCAGCACACAACACCTGGCGGGCAGAAAAGCACTCACGGGACCATAATATCCCACCCAGATGCTCCAGAAAAGTCCAAGGTCCGTACATGGCGATAATCTGCATCTGCTCTCTTTCGTGATTACCTCTTCGTGCTACCTCTCTTCGTCACTGGCACCTTATCTCGCACCTCTGTCTTCGATGATGGCGAGTCCTTACGCCGCCGCTTCGTTGCAGCGGCCGTCCTAGTGTCGTCGCCTTCTGCGGCGTTCTCGATGGCGGTGTTGGCGCCGGCATCCGCCGCTTCCGTTGTGGCGCTTTGGGCTGATGGTCGCAGCTTGCGTCTCGACTTCGGTGTCGGTTCGGGCGTCCTCCCAGTCTGTCCTTCCTTCTCAGCCTCTATCTTCGTCTTCGGGGCATAACCAAACACAGAACCGCTCTGCGCAAGGTAGGGCCGTAACCCCCTCCCCGCCATCGCCAAGGCCGGCTGCGGGGAAAGTGGTCGCCACAAAGGAAATACCCCGAAACTCCCCGAATTTCCCCGAAACTCCCCGATATTTTTGTCTGGACCAGGTGGAGCCTTGTGTCTTGCAGAACCCGTGATTTTCTCTCGTAGGTAGGCGTAGGTAGGTACAAACCCCAGGTTCCTTATGAAATTGCAGCCAAACACTTGTTATAACAAGCAATCACTTGTTATATAACAAGTGGCACTTGTTATATAAGGGTAGGCGGTTTTTTTTTTTTTGGCCCATGTCCGTCGGCCCACAGAAATTTACGCGCGCGCGCGCAAAAAAAAAACTTTTCAGAAAAAAAAAAACTTTTGCCACAAGACTTTCTGCTACTGGATGTCACACCATATGTGCCGGCTATACTACTGGCCAGTCCGCTGTTGGCACTTTTGTGCCCGTTGTTGGTAGAATTTCTGGACGATGAGCTCAAAGGTGAGTGTGAAGATGAACTTGATGTGTCCGAGGGGTTGCGGTGGCAGTCTAGAGTTCAACAGTCCTGAACGCCGCGCGGGGTGCGTTTCGACAAAACCTTCCATAGTCGGAGGCTGCAGATGATAGACGATGCCACAGGAGAAAAAACACTCGGGTTTGAACTCGAGATCGCGGTTCGCTGGGTACGCTGCGAACAATAAAGCAGTGACCCAGAGGACTGTCGATTGCGCGGGTGTCCGTCAATCTCTTATCTCTCTTCTGACATGCCCCATTGCGATGTCACGGTCCTACCGAACCACCGTGCGAGAGCCTACTGACGGCTGGTCGGTGGCATTTCCATCGGCGAGAATAAGCGCCAGCTACCCGCAGATAGTATGGTGAACTTCAACTTCTGCTTTCCTCCACCTTGTGCAAGGATGGTTGCTCTCGCGGCTTCTGCGGCGGTCTGCTGTTGAAACCCCCAAAGGCGGACGTCGACACCGTCACTTCGGGTGTAGTGGCTTTGTCAATATTACCCGAGTACACAAAGATGCCCTGCTTGGTGTAAACGGAGTTTGTCGGTACTCTGCCGACCCTCCTGTCAGCAAGCTTTAGCCAGTGGCCACCTTCTGATGCGTAGCAAACGGCGCCGGACTCACAAGATGTACCTCACCCACATCGAAAGAGACCATTGATGTCTCGACATCCGCACGGAGGGCAGGTGCTTCTAGCACACGGCAATTGGTTAGACGCCGTGTGCAACGAAGGCAGTTATGCTCAGGGATGTGCGGTCTAGACTGTCAGGCGACGAGTGCCGTTTTCTTCGCAAATATACCGCGGCACAAGGCATTGCCGCCGGTCAAGTGCACTAAGTCGCAAGCACCGTGAACGCATCGCTTGCCCCGCGTCCTTTTCATGCCTCCTCAGTCGAGTCTCAGATACTAGTAGCTGCTTGAGGCGTCGGAAGGCATAGACGCGTGCACTGCCCCGGACTGGTTCTGTGTGATAATCGCACCACAGTGGCAAAACCTCCCGACATGCCTTGCCGGTAAAACCGCGCACACTTTCGAGGCTGAGGCTGTGCTTGTATCCCGCGTGCTTCGACTGCGTCCAGCAGGAGCTACGCAAATCTTGCTGTTTAGATTGACACCAACGTCAAAGTAGCACAATATTGCTTGCCCAGCGCACCAACCCAGCACCGGGCATAGTCAGCTTCAAAGTCAATACACACTGAGGTAAACAAAGTCTACGCGATTTGCATCGCCGTGAAGTATCGGTGTGATGAACAGGTTTTCGACTTTTCGCGAGCCGGACACGCTCGTGACTACGCCTGCAGTCGCTCTCACGACCGGTTCCAATGCACAGATCCCAAAAGTTTTTTTTTGGCAAAAGTTTTTTTTTTCCGGGGGTTCCCAAAAATTTACGCGCGCGGACATGGGCCAAAAAAAAAAAAACCGCCTCCCCTAACAAGTGATTGTGCATGACAAGTGCGTCGTGTAGGCATAGTGGTCAAACGATTCGCTCGGGTTTGCGGGTTTGCGGGTCTGTCTTTCCTTCTCATCCATGCTCACTCGATCAAGCGAGGTGCTGTGGACCACTTGATGGAGGCAAAGGCTGGGGGGGCTCCGTTTCCGGCACATTTGATCTCTCGCTTGGCAAAACACGCCAACGACGTCGATCCGACGGTGGCAGACATGACGGTCCGGTACGTCTCGAACTCGGTGGCCTTGGCAAGGGTACTGCAGACGGCCGAGGTGACGGCGTTCCTGTGAAGCGCAAACGATCCAAAAGCCTTCGACCTCGGGCGGATCGTAAAGACCTTGATCCATCACATTTTCTACGACAACATCATTCTCTCCTGCGTCGCGGGAAGTGGACGCATCTTCCAAGGACGGAGGAGGAAAAGGCATCGCCTCTTCACGTGGACTCCGTGCAGCTGATGGACGTTTCACAGTTGCGCCGTCGCATGAACGACGCTACGCGGAGACGGTTTGATGAGACGTGGAGGCGAACATTTTTCCCGGTCAGAAGGGGACGAAGCGCTTCGGCAACGACACGGCCCTTGCGACTGATGACATCACATGCAGAACTGTTGAAGAGCAACGACATAGCATGCAGGGTCAAAACCTTGTGTCTTTTTAAAACGCTCCCGCGGGGCCGATGGAGCCCTAAAAAAATTTTTGGAAAAAAAAAAATTTGCTCAACTTCCTCAAAAATTACTGCAGACACAAGGTTTTGACCCTGCATGATATGACCCCCATATGACCCCCATATGACCCCTATATCATGCAGGGTCAAAACCTTGTGTCTTTTTAAAACGCTCCCGCAGGGCCGATGGAGCCCTAAAAAATTTTTTGGAAAATTTTTTTTTTGCTCAACTTCCTCAAAAATTACTGCAGAGTTTGTTCCAAACTTTTAAAATTCAAAAAACCCAATTTTTTTCCGGAATTTTTTTTTTTGCCATTTTCAAAAAGACACAAGGTTTTGACCCTGCATGATATGACCCCCATATGACCCCTATATCATGCAGGGTCAAAACCTTGTGTCTTTTTGAAAATGGCCAAAAAAAAAATTCCGGAAAAAAAGTGGGTTTTTTGAATTTTAAAAGTTTGGAACAAACTCTGCAGTAATTTTTGAGGAAGTTGAGCAAAATTTTTTTTTTCCAAAATTTTTTTTTGGGGTCCATCGGCCCCGCGGGAGCGTTTTAAAAAGACACAAGGTTTTGACCCTGCATGATACCCTCTAAGTTCCTGCTGAACCCAAAAAAAAGCGGTTCAGCGGTCTAAGTTCCGCCGAACCCAAAAAAAAGTGGTTCAGCGGAACTTAGACGTCTAAGTTCCGCCGAACCCAAAAAAAAGCAGTTCAGCGGAACTTAGACGTCAGTATAGTAATGGGTTGGTTCAGTGGTGAGTGGTGAGTGGTTTGGTGTGGGCAGGTTGGTGAGTGGGGTGGGTGGGTGTGTGGTGTGGTTGGTTGAGTGGGCAGGTTGGTGAGTGCAGTTGAGTGGGTTGGTGTGGTGAGTGGTGAGTGGTTTGGTGTGGGTGGGTGGCTTGGTGTGGGCAGGTTGGTGAGTGGGGTGGGTGGGTGGGGGTGTGTGTGTGAGTGATGGGTTAGTTGAGTGGGTTGGTGTGGTGAGTGGTGAGTTGGTGTGGGTAGGTTGGTGGGCAGGTTGGTGAGTGGGGTGGGTGGAGTTGAGTGGGTTGGTGTGAGGGTAGGGGGTTGAGTGTGGTGCCAACACAGGTCAAACTGGATTTCTGTCTTGATCTTCCCTTTTGGAGGAAACACAGGCTAAACCAGGTTTCTGTCTTGAGGCCACACTTGCCAACACAGGTCAAACTGGATTTCTGTCTTGATCTTCCCTTTTGGGAGGAAACACAGGCTAAACCAGATTTCTGTGTGTCCCTTTCATTTCAGTATTGTGTCCCACCAGCGCTGCAGGACAACTGAATGAAGTGGATTCATAAGGTGCAACTGGTCGACCCAAATGAAAACAGGTGAAATAACATGCAGGGTCAAAACCTTGTGTCTTTTTAAAACGCTCCCGCGGGGCTGATGGAGCCCTAAGAATTTTTTTGGAAAAAAAAAAATTTGCTCAACTTCCTCAAAAATTACTGCAGAGTTTGTTCCAAACGTTTAAAATTCAAAAAACCCATTTTTTTTCTGGATTTTTTTTTTTGGCCATTTCCAAAAAGACACAAGGTTTTGACCCTGTATGATAAACAACAACACTACTACACCTAGAGCAAAGGAAGCAAGATGTTGGCCCTCTTTGGGTTGCTACTATTCTTCCTGACTTGGGTTCCAGAATGTGAAGCTGCCAATGGAAGGGGGGGAGTGAAAAGGAAGCATCCAGGTCCAGCTGGCCGGCATGTGTAAAATAGACGTAGCGCTACCTCTATTTTACATTGAACCGCAAAAAAACGCACAGGCAAACCAGGTTTCTGTCTTGAGGCAACACTTTTTTCTGTTCCTTTCGTTCACAATGAAAAGAATAAACAAAATGCATTTCTTCCACCTGTCCTTTCCGTCTTTTCTGTCTCTACACTTTCCCTTTCTTTTTGGTGTTCTGCCAGCGCAACTGAAGTGCAGGAGTGAGTCAAACCAAAACCAAACCAAACCAACAGGAATAACTACTTTAGCACAAGAAAAGAAGACAACATGTTGGCCCTCTTAGGGGTGCTGCTATTTCTCCTGACTTGGACTCCAGGTTGTGAGGCAGCCAATGAAAGAGATGGTCTGAAAAGAAAGCGTCCAGGCTCAGGCCTGGCCCCCTTACAGCTTCCACTGGCTGAAGGTATTGATTTGTCTGAGGACGATGAAGAAGATGATGAAGATGATGAAGAAGACGAAGAAGACAGCAAGCCAGTCCATGTTGCAAAGCACAGGCAGCGTGTGAAGCAGCGTAAGGTGGGCGCTGTCGCCTTGAAGAAGAAGGAAAGGGCTGAAGGATACAGTGGTATCTACCGCAAGCGTGTACAGGCAAAACCTGAATTTCGTTTGATTGGCCTCATCCAGCAGGGAGACGAAGCAATGGCCAAGAAGCTCCAGGAGTACGGTGTCATACCATGCAGGGTCAAAACCTTGTGTCTTTTTAAAATGCTCCCGCGGGGCCGATGGACCCCAAAAAAAAATTTTGGCAAAAAAAAAATTTGCTCAACTTCCGCAAAAATTACCGCAGAGTTTGTTCCAAACTTTTAAAATTCAAAAAACCCATTTTTTTTCTGGAAATAGAATTTTGGCCATTTCCAAAAAGACACAAGGTTCTGACCCTGCATGATACCTTCAACTATTACATGCAAGTGCAATAAAACTCTGGAAGACCTGGTGTGGAAAGGTGCACACTCAACCCGGCGACTCACCTGGCCTGTCTTCTTCTGCAGGGACTGCCGTTTGACCTTCTCCACTGCTGGAATCCTGAGCACTACGATTGGGAATTCTAAGGGGGGATCTCTCAAGATCAGCCTTGCTGATTTCTTCTGTTTGGTGCTTGGTTTTGTGTTTGGCACTCGACAGCATGTAGTTCTTGCACTTTGTCAGCTATCACGACAGACAGTCACAAAGTGGGAGGCTGGCTTTAAGAGCATTGTTGGGAATGAAGTAAAACAAATGGAAATGGTGAACCTTCCTTTGGGTGGTCCTGGAGCCATAATTGAGATTGATGAATTCTCAATCGGTGGAAGAATTGTGAAAGACAGAAGAGGCAAACCTGTTGGGTACGAGTACCTGCGCTTTGTTGGCATAGTTGTAAGAGGCTCACCTTTCTTCTTAATACGTGAGCTTCCCAGGAAAGTACAGAGACTTGTTGAGCCCAAAGAAACTGTACCATGCAGGGTCAAAACCTTGTGTCTTTTTAAAACGCTCCCGCGGGGCCGATGGAGCCCTAAAAATTTTTTGGAAAAAAAAAATTTTGCTCAACTTCCTCAAAAATTACTGCAGAGTTTGTTCCAAACTTTTAAAATTCAAAAAACCCAATTTTTTTCCGGAATTTTTTTTTTGGCCATTTCCAAAAAGACACAAGGTTTTGACCATGCATGGTACCAAGTCCTTAAGGTCACAAAGATTTTACCAACCGCAAAGACCACCCAGTTGCGCCACCACCTCCTCCAATTTCTAAGGAGGAGTTCAAAGCTCTGCTTGATGAAGGGGTCTTGGAAATAGGGACCCCAGAGGACCCCCTCTACATTTCCACAGACGGAGCTGCCACCTACCGTTTCATGCTTGACCCAACATCAAGCTCATTCTACTGGGGGGAAGAAGATAAGCATTGTGTAAACTATGCTTGGGTCAACCACGGGAAAGAAGAGTGGTGCAAGCTGGTTAACATTGAGGCCACTCCCCCTGTTCAGGAATGCCTTGCAGAGACGTGCATTTCAGACAAGCTTGCTAAGCTGTCTGAGCCAGCAAAGCCAGGATCTCCGATTGCTGCAGAAGGAAACTTCTCCCCTCTATACCGAAACAAGCAGTGGGTGGCAGGAACACAGAAAGCAGACGGGTTGTGGAAACACTTAAAAGCCACACTCAAGACAAAAAACTGCAAGCAGCGTACAAAGCCATCAGAGATTCTCACAACTCAGTGGAAACTGCAAAACACAGGTCTTGATCTTGTCCACCTCTTTCTGTGTGCCTTGGGGAAGAAAGTGTCTGACATGGAGCTGGTGGTTGAGGCTGAACATGCTCCTAATCTGGCACAGGATTTGTCTGAATCTGACAACAAGAACAGCAACCTGTTACAGCTTCTGGCACAGCCTGGTGTGCATGAACAAATATTGTCTCAGCCAGGTGTGCGTGACTTGTTGTGGAGGGCGTTGACACAGGCAGAACAGCAGCCACCAGCACCACAAGATGATGCACAACCAGGTGAATTCCCTTCACCAGCACAGGATCCTGGATTGCCTTCACCAGCACAGGGTCCTGAACTACCTTCACCAGTGCAGGAGGAGAGTGAGGAGGAGGAGAATCCAGCTTCACAGCTCTCACAGGACAACGAACAACAAAGTGTTCCCATCTTTCAACACGTGGAAAGGTCTGGTCGCAGGAGGCTGCAACTGAACAGGCACTGGTGACTTTACTTTTCTTTTACATTCCTCTGCTCTCCATTTTGACATTCAGAACATGAATGGGTGTTCCTCAGCACCGATCAGCGAAAAAAACAAACACAAAAATGCAAAAAACCTAAAAAACATGAGAAAAAAAAACCTAAAATACAAAAAATACAAAAAAAAAAAATGCAGAAGGGGCCCTCTCCCCTCCCATAAAAAAAAACTCAAAAAAAAAAAACAGAGAGGGGGTGGAGATTAGGGCCATAAGACCTCGACACTCCACCTAAAAATAAAAAACGCGCCACATAGACTAGGCGGGTGTCAGATTTTGCAAAATCTGAGATTGGCGAACCCAGAAATTTTTTTTTGCTGGGCCAAATCTCAGATTTTGCAAACCTGAAAATCTCAGATTTTGCAAACCTGAAATCTCAGATTTTGCAAATCTCAGATTTTGCAAATCTCAGATTTTGCAAAATGGGCCAATCTCAGATTTTGCGTATTTTGCCAAAATCTCAGATTTTGCAAATCTCAGATTTTGCAAAATCTGAGATTTTCGATTTTGCAAAATCTGAGATTTCGCGTTTGCAAAATCTGAGATTTGCAAAATCTGAGATTTGCAAAATCTGAGATTTCAGGTTTGCAAAATCTGAGATTTTCAGGTTTGCAAAATCTGAGATTTGGCCCAGCAAAAAAAAATTTCTGGGTTCGCCAATCTCAGATTTTGCAAAATCTGAGATTTCGCGTTTGCAAAATCTGACACCGCAGCCCTAACTACACCTTGTCCGGCACCCAACTACACCTTGTCCGGCACCCAACTACACCTTGTCCGGCTACACCTTGTCCGGCACCCAACTACACCTTGTCCGGCACCCAACTATGCATGGTCACTCAACAGCTCAGTCCAATGGACTGTCCAGGCCTTGTGACCCTGGATGGCGTTTTCCCCATGCAACCCCCCATGCCCTCTCCCAACTCACTGCGCTGGTTACAGCTGCTAAAAAAGGGATAAAACAAATGCGAAAACAAGTGAGTGCCTGAGCACCAGCAATCTCTGGAACAAAAGGTGAAAATAGAGAGCAAAGAATGTGCCTAGCAGCACACCAGATCAATCTCTGGGACAAAACAAAACAGGGAGCAAGCGATAGCAGGGAGCAAAAGGGCGAACAGTAGACTGTGCCTAGCAGCACACCAGATCAGTCTCTGGGACAAAGAACAAAAACAAGGAGCAATGGGCAAACAATATGCCTAGCAGCACACCAGATCAAATCGACGATGAAAACAAGAAAACCAAAGAAAAGCCTGGGAAAAATATGAGTATACATGAATAAACGAGATTCATTCTGATCTGCGAAGCGACAACCTTCTCCGTTTTGGCTGGCTCTCTTTCCTAGTGTCCGGCGAATCTGGCACTGCAAAATTGAGATTCAGACGTCTTTGAGGGGTTGGAGGACGCCCCTGGGGCACTTGTGGTTGAGCAAGAGTATCAGGATTGGAGTCAGAGTCAGAGAGCTCAAAAGATGCTGGTGACACCACATCACGGGTTGGTCGAACAAGATCGGGTGACTCTTGAGCAGCAGTTGGAACATTACGAGCAAGCTCAACATTGTTGCGAAGAAGGTTCTGAACAGCAGGCAATCCAAGAAGAGAATCCAAACGTTCCACTGATACATCTGGCACCTCCTCTCTTCTCCTCCTGAAGACATCAAAGGGGTTTGGTTGAGCAAGCTGAATCCGGGGCTGAGGGAGATGTGAAACTCTTCTTTTCCGTGGTTCACCCATGCGTATTTGACTTGTTTTAGTTTCAGTTTCAGGCACTGGCTCCAGAGCAGGGTAGTGGAACTCTGTTGGAGTGTTTGGTGTGATAGAACCCTCAGTGGGCTCCCCCTCCTCAGCAACCTGCTGTGTTTGGGAATTGAAAATCTTGTCCCCCTCTTCCTCTTCTTCCTCATCCAATTCACTTACTTTTCTGGCTGCCTTCACTTCTGTTCTGTCCACAGTCAAATTTGAAGAGGCTGGGGCTGGTATTTTCAAGCCCAGGGGCAAGGTGCTTCAGTGCTTTCATCATTGTGCTGAATCCGTTTGTCATGACATGTTCCAGGCGGTCTTGCCTCTCTACTACCACCCTCTGCTGAGGCTCTGGTGGTGAGGAAATGTCTATCATGCAGGGTCAAAACCTTGTGTCTTTTTAAAATGCTCCCGCGGGGCCGATGGACCCCAAAAAAAAATTTTGGCAAAAAAAAAATTTGCTCAACTTCCGCAAAAATTACCGCAGAGTTTGTTCCAAACTTTTAAAATTCAAAAAACCCATTTTTTTTCTGGAAATAAAATTTTGGCCATTTCCAAAAAGACACAAGGTTCTGACCCTGCATGCTATCAGAGAACCCAATGATGATGACTTTTTGTGACCTCTATTTTACATTGAACTGTTTTTTTTGTGGTTCAATGTAAAATAGCATGCAGGGTCAAAACCTTGTGTCTTTTTAAAACGCTCCCGCGGGGCCGATGGAGCCCTAAAAAAAAAATTGGAAAAAAAAAAATTGCTCAACTTCCTCAAAAATTACTGTAGAGTTTGTTCCAAACTTTTAAAATTCAAAAAACCCATTTTTTTTCCAGAATTTTTTTTTTGGCCATTTCCAAAAAGACACAAGGTTTTGACCCTGCATGATAGAGTTTCTGACCTCTATTTTACCATGCAGGGTCAAAACCTTGTGTCTTTTTAAAACGCTCCCGCGGGGCCGATGGAGCCCTAAAATTTTTTTTGGAAAAAAAAAAATTTGCTCAACTTCCTCAAAAATTACTGCAGAGTTTGTTCCAAACTTTTAAAATTCAAAAAACCCAATTTTTTCTGGATTTTTTTTTTTTGCCATTTTCAAAAAGACACATGAGCCAATTCACCTACCCCCTGATCGAGTGTAATCGAGCGTAATCGAGCGTAATCGAGTGTAATCGAGCGTAATCGAGCGTAATAGAGTGTAGTAGAGTGTAGTAGAGCGTTGTAGAGTGTGATCGAGATTGACACTAGTATTTTGGGTTCGACCACTGGTGGACCCCTGACTGGCCCATGGGCGACCATGTTGACCACTGTCTGGCCCCAGAAGTGCCAAGCATAAGCATACGAGGGACGGAAACCGCAGGCAAGTGGGCGATGTGCATATGAGACCGGAAGCTTTCGGGGACTGCAGGCGAGTTGGTGGCGAAAAGGGACAAAGATCTTCGAGCGACTGTGAGCAGCCTAGCAAGACGGGATGATGAACGATGATGAAAAAAGAAGAAGCGCTAGGCCGCTCGAAAGCACACGAAATCCGCACCTTGCGTTGCAGCACTACAGCAGAAAGACGAGCTTCTTCCTCGGCTCTTGGCACTCCTCTGCCTTCCTCTTCACCAGGACAGTCCCTGGCGGGTCAGCATCCGGTAGCTCCACCGGCTGGTCAGCATCCGGTAGCTCCACCGGCTGGTCAGCATCCGGTTGCTCCACCGGCGGGTCAGCATCCGGTAGCTCCACCGGCGGGTCAGCATCCGGTAGCTCCCCCGGCGGGTCAGCATCCGGTAGCTCCGAGGCCCTGTCTTCGGCTGTGCTCGTGCCTGCAGGCTTCGTCGGCTTCGGCTTCTTCCAGATGTCGAAAAGAGATCTGTAGCTGGACAGATCCTCTTTCGCGGCAGCGGCTCGCCTTTCTTCCTCTCGTCGCGCTTGAGCCCCAACTCGAGAGTCTTGCAAATGAGACCCTCGCTTCTTCTCGACCGCAGCCACCGCGG
Source organism: Diplonema papillatum (assembly GCA_030068145.1). Classification (NCBI taxonomy): domain Eukaryota; phylum Euglenozoa; class Diplonemea; order Diplonemida; family Diplonemidae; genus Diplonema; species Diplonema papillatum. The sequence continues at coordinate 117,741 of JAPJBO010000704.1, forward strand.
TCTTCTCCAGCAGAGCGGCGCCCTTTTCACAGCCGCTTATGTGGGCTTCGTAGGGGGCTAGCCTGAGCTTGTCCTTGTCCCCCTCCTTGGCGACGAACACCACCTTTGAGCATCCCACGCAAGATACGGTGGGCGAGATGCCTTTACCGACCTTGAAGGCCGGTTGCAGGTCGGCGCCGGTTAACTTAGCGGCTAGCTGGGCCGCTGTGTTCGCTTGCTTGCCTGCCGCCCGCTTCTCGGTTGCGTCCAGCACGACAATAAGCTGTCGTGCGTCCGCTCTGGCTGCTGCGAACAAGTCCGCCGGCCCAACGACCTCGCGGATGCCGGTGTCATCGTCGTCGAGGCGCGCGGCGGATTTCGGCAGCGTGTACCGAACGGCGGTGGGGGCTAGGGAGACAGTAAAGCCCTCCCTTCGCGCGATCGGCACCGCTGCGTCTCGTGCCTTTTTGACGTACTGCGCAAGGTCGTCACCCCCCTGCTCAACGTACAAAACGGCCTCTGCGGCCGCTGTTCGGTCCTTTTTGGTAAGGAGCTTTTTTGTGCGCTCCCCCCAAATCACCTTCATGGTGAAGCTGATCTCATTCTCGCGCGGCATCTTAGAATTCAAACCCCCTGCAATAAAGTTCACAATGAAAGATTATCAATGCAGCACGAAGCGAAGCACAACCAGATCACACGCTTGAACGCACACAACATTCGAGACAAGGCATCGAATGCACGACAGCCACTGATAGAGAACGACAAGAACGCAAGAGAGATGGGACAAACATATGACGGCATGCGTTTTCGTAGAGTCCGTACAGGCCAGATGGTTTATGTAAGAGCAGCAAGAATGAGGACGTCGTCTGAATGAAAATGAGCCTGCTGACCGCAAACAAAATTACTTGAGCAGAGGAACGAGAAGCTAAAGTGACCCATGGTTAATCAGGAGTCAGCGCTTGACGAATCGTCGGCGCTGTCGGACTCGTCGGACTCGTCAGAATTGTCGGACTCGTCGGAATTGTCGGACCCATTGGACGAGGTACTACTGCCTGACTTGTTCGATGATTTCCCAGCCTTAACCGTAGGGTTCTTTTTCCGACGTTTCACAGAGTGCTTTCCCCCGGGCTTCTCCGGACGCTTTCGCCCGACCTTGCCGTAGGTAGTCGGCAGCTTGAAGTCGGACTTGTCGAAGGCGATGATGGCTTCGAGAAGGTCGCTCATTTTGCCCTTTTTGGGAAGGCGTCGCTTCATGCTTTGACTCAATACGCATGCGCGAGTGCCGTTTTCAGCAATCTCCTTCGGGGTCAACTGCTCGATTGCCTCCAAGCGTGTCTTCGCGATCTCTTCCCTTGCATCGCGCTTGCGCTGGCTTTCATCAGCAAGATTCTGTTTTCGCTGGGTGTGTGCTTCGAACTCGTCTGCCAGGCGGTGGGACCTTTCAATGCAGTTTTCCCATGAACGGTACACCGTATCACAAAGAGTCGAAACGGCGCAGTCCCGAAGCAGCCACTCGCTGATCTCAGGTTCGTTTCCTCCTCGAATAACAGCTATACCCCTGAGTACCTCATCGGTCTGCTTCACCACACCTACAGGGGTTTCCGTTAAATTCGGATTGCAGTTCGGGGGTGCGTTGGCTGCATTCGACATGTTGATGTACTTGTCGAATTCTAGGCGCTTGAAATGCCGCACGTATTTCATTACGTGCCCAACCAGAACTTCGGCTTCCTCGGAGACTGCAGTACACTCAATTTCTTGGGGTATGTCGGACTGTCGATGGGGAGCGAGGGCGTCTTTTAAAGCTGCTGCGTATCCAGATAGCTTTGCACCAGGCTTGTCCTCGACAAGGAAAACATCTTCGAGTTCCACAACACCGAACTTCAGCTTCGACTTGGATGCGGTTTCCACCACTCGGATCTGCAACGGGACGACGCATCCGAACCAGTCCTTCTTGCCCTGCACGACCAATTTCTGAAGATCGTGGTCACCCACATTCTTGCAGAGGCAACACAGGATGCTGCACCACGCCTCCTTGACGGTGCCGAGCTGGTCAAGATGCCAAAGCAAGTGCGTCAGAGGATAGCAGAGCGACGTGAACAGCAAGCGGAGGACGCGGAGCTTCGGAAGGAACGACGTGCCCACGAGGGCCTCATACAGCTTGAGGAACCGGTTTGGCACACGCTTCTTTGCTATTGGGCTGGACGCGTACAGCAGGACTTGCCGCGTGGAAAGATAAAGCCGCGCCCACTCGGCAAGAGGTTTTCCCCGAATCTCTTCTGAAAGGCTGTAAGCTCCGGCCGTCAGTGTTGAAAACCGACCGGCTTTGACTGGTGCCCAAAACACGCCTGCTGGGCTCACGCCAGCGTTTTCTTCCAGCCAGTGGTGGAAGGCATCGTTTCCTGCGATGAAATCATACGCCAATGGAATGAGTGATCGCAAAGGAAGGTCGGTCGCCAGACATTTTTGGACGGCTTTGTCAGCAAGGTGCAGGCGATGCACGGGCTCCATGATGACCTCGTCGACGGCCCCACAGGCGTACAACTCACTAGCCGTCGTGAAGAGGCCTCTGTCTGTAACAACCTTCTTCATCCTTGGGAGCAGTGCATCGCCAGGGAGATCGAACCCCAAGGCAAGGAGCGACTCTTGCAGCTTCTGAAAGTAGTCCAGCACGTACTGGAGATACTTCGTCGTCGTTGCTGGATCCTTCTGCCGCACAAGTGCTGCAAGCACAAGCCGCGTCCTCCACCTCTGCTCCATCGTGTCCAGGTACGAGAACGTCAGGCAGAGGATATCCTTGCTCCCCGGAAGCTCTCCTGCATCCCCGGCAATGACGAAGTCACCACCCCCAAGCCGGAGCAGAAACTCCATGTCACCGAGGACAAGGTGCCTACCAAGCGCTCGGCGAACAGCCCTATCGCCTGGAACTGGCCCGCACGGAATGCCGAAAGGCCCAAGTACTAGCTGCGCTAAATTGAATATATGCGAGCTAATGCGAGATACTGGTACCCGAGCCCGTATGCACTCGACAACCTGCTTCCGCAAGTCAGCCCGAACTTCCTGGTCTCCAGCTGCACGGCCTGTCTCGGGCATTTTTTCAGACTAATATTCTTGTTTTTATTCCGATTTCAATATCCTGTCATCAGCACCTTTTTAGCCCCGGAAGAAGGTGCGTTAGTGGGTACGTTGAACCGACCAATCAAGATTGCCTGAGTGTTACGCCGTTAATCAATTACTGCAGTACCCCCCCAATTCACCCAAAAGTTGATCGAGTGTAATCGAGCGTAATCGAGCGTAATCGAGTGTAATCGAGTGTAATCGACGCGTAATCGAGCTAAAGTCATTTTCAGGGGGGCTAGGTGAATTGGCTCAACACAAGGTTTTGACCCTGCATGTTACCATGCAGGGTCAAAACCTTGTGTCTTTTTAAAACGCTCCCGCGGGGCCGATGGAGCCCTAAAAAAAATTTTGGAAAAAAAAAAAATTGCTCAACTTCCTCCAAAATTTCTGCAGAGTTTGTTCCAAACTTTTAAAATTCAAAAAACCCATTTTTTTTCCAGAAATTTTTTTTTGGCCATTTCCAAAAAGACACAAGGTTTTGACCCTGCATGTTACATTGAACCGCGTTTTTTTGTGGTTCAATGTAAAATAGAGGTCCCAGGACCTCTATTTTACATTGAACCGTGTTTTTTTGCGGTTCAATGTAAAATAGAGGTCAGGACCTCTATTTTACATTGAACCGCGTTTTTTTGCAGTTCAATGTAAAATAGAGGTAGCGCTACGGCTATTTTACACATGCCAGCTGGCCCACCTCCCCTCTGGCTGAAGGTGTTGCTTTGTCTGAGGACGAAGAAGATGAAGAAGAAGAAGAAGAAGAAGAAGACAGCAGGCCAGTTCCTGTTGCAAGACACCCTATCACCTTGAAGCAAAAGGACAGGGCAGAAGGCTACTACAGCGGCATCTTTCGGAAGCGTGTGGAGGCAAAACCAGTTGGTCAAGTTAATCCAGCAGGGGGATGAAGCAATGGCCAAGAAGCTTCAGGAGTATGGTGTGATTCCTCCCTCCACAACCTGCAGGTGCAGCAAACAGCTAGACAACTTGGTTTGGAGAGGTGCCCACACAAGCCGGAAACTTACCTTTGAGCAAATTTTTTTTTGCCAATTTTTTTTTTTTGGGGTCCATCGGCCCCGCGGGAGCGTTTTAAAAAGACACAAGGTTTTGACCCTGCATGATAGACATTTCCTCACCACCAGAGCCTCAGCAGAGGGTGGTAGTAGAGACACAAGGTTCTGACCCTGCATGTTATGGCAGGCAACATCCAGCAACATGTTCAAAGAGGGAAGGGTCGTTGGATGGAAGGTGTACAGAAGGAGGAGAGAGAAAAACTTCACTACTGTGGATCTGCTCACTTGAAGAGAAGAGCAAAGCCAGAGTTGTCACTCCTGCAAGTTGCTCTGCTTGGATTGGATGGCGTTGTGAGTGGATACGGTCTGCTCCCAAGGCAAAGTAACTGCAACAAAATCACAACAGTACAAGGAGAGAAACAAGAAGTCATCTAAAATGGAACTTCCAGAGGAAGCAACAGCTGCTGTGCAGGCACACAGACAACGGGGAAAAGCTCGCAGCTGGATGAATGCAAAAGGCTCAAAAGGTGTGAATCATTCACTGCACAACAAACACACACACACACACACACACACACACACACACACACACACACACACACACACACACACACACACACTCACTCACTCTCCCCCATCACTCACACAGGAGAGAGGGCCCTTCTTTACCATGCAGGGTCAAAACCTTGTGTCTTTTTAAAACGCTCCCGCGGAGCCGATGGACC